>PITA01010075.1:0-45577 GCA_004023965.1 Spilogale gracilis
GATTATGCTGAGTGAAATAAGCCAAGTAGAGAAAGTCAAGTATCACATGGTTTCACTTACTTGCGGTGCATGAGGGGTAACCTGGAGGACAGTGGGAGAAGGAAAGTAAATGGGAAGTAGGGTAATCCAGGGAGAGAAATGAAACATGAGAGACTTTGGACACAGAAACAAACTGAGGGACTTGGAGGGAGGGGGGTGGAGGGATGGGAGAGCCTGGTGGTGGGTACTGGGGCACCTATTGCGTGGAGCACTGGGTGTGGGGAATGGGGAATGAATCTTGGAACACTGGGAAAAAAATTTTAAGTAACAATAAAAAAAAAAAGACTCCCTTCCTCCCATCCTTCCTCCTATCCTTCCCCCCTTCCTCCCTCTTTTCCTTCCTTCCTCCTTCTACCTTCCTTCCTTCCCTCCTTCCTCCTTGCCCTACCTTTCTTATTCCAACAAAAAAGCCAAGTGCCAGCAGGAACACCTCACACTCCCCTTACCCCAAAGAACAAGGGTCAGTTTGTGAGTGAAAGCAAGGACATGGCCCTCCTGAGCTTGGGAATGTTTCTATCAGCACCTGCCCAATTGCAAAGTTTTACTTCCTTGGATATCCCAGATCTGTAATCCATGCATAATCCAGACACCTAAGCATTTCTTGAGCCTTTCCTGGAAATCCAGAGACGCAAAAGGCCCAGCCTCTGTCTGCCCTCAAGTGCTCAAGGAAAGGGCAGCCCAGTGGTAGAGAAGGCACTCCTGGACTATGGTGGGAGCAGAGCTGGCTCTCACAACCTGTGCCATGTGTCTGGAGTCATTAGCAGGAGGTCGCCCTTCTGGCACAGCTACCCCTATGTGTAGGGCTGCCTCTCTGAAGAGGACAGGATGTCCTATTGGCCACAGGAATCTGAGGCAATCCTTTCTATCCTTGAGGCAGATATCAAGGAAGATACTCAAGTCCTGCAAGGTTTGGTTTCCGCTCCGTGTGTCTCACACACAGATGCCAACTTCCCACCGCGCGTGTTACCTTGGTCTGCCGGCTTCACACTACCTTCTCCTCCCCTCTTCCTGAAAATACCACGGGCTTCTTAACTGAAGTAAAACCTATTCTGCTTTGCCATGTTCTAGAGCACTCCAAGGCACGTCCAAGTTTCAGGATCACAGCAACTCAGGCAAACTTCCCCTCATTCCCAGAACTCCAGCACACAACCCCCTGCTCAGACAGCCTCTACCAGCCCTGATTCTGGTTTCCTCCACCTGGAAAAATACATGGGACAGACTTTACATATTTCAGATCTGGGGGTACCACACTATGAAACCTCTGCTTCTCTTTCTTTTTCTACAGTTTGTATTTGAAGAACATTTCAACTTTGTATTCATTTTCCAGAAAAATCAGGGAAGGTCATGGCCCAAGTAGTTACTCGGCCAAGGTAAAAGGCAAAGCTACCTCCGGTGGTAAACTGACACGTGGCCCTGATTATGCGCCAGGTAGGGTTTCAAGTGCTTTACACCAAACCCCACAACAGCTCTACAATGTAGGTACTATTATTACCCCCATTTTACAGATAATAATAGTGAGGCCCAGAAAACCTCGTTAAACTTGCCTGGGATCATTACATGAATAAGTGGTAGGGCTGGGGTTGGACCTCAGTCCTTGGACTCAGTGGAAAGCTCCCCAGGAAAGGGACACTCTCAGCATGACCAGAGAGGCTCTTCTGGGCCCCCTTCATGCAACACTCTCTCTGTGGACCCCCAGCAGACCTTGCAGATAGCCTACACGAGATACACTGACAAGCCCACATTTACCTGTCACCTTCAGGAAGAGCAGGGCTTGCAGGGACGAAGAGAAGGAGGGAGAGAGGAGACTTCTGCCCTTGAGACATTCTATTTTAATTTCTTTAAAAAAAAAATAAAATAAAACACGGAAAAGACCAAGCCCTGGATTTCAAGATCAGCTTTCAAGGTCTCCAGACATGAGGAAGTCATCTGAACGGGGAGGCAGGACAGGAGTCTGACCTCTGAGCAGCCTTCTCACTCTCCTGGTGCTGCTGCTTTCAGGCCTGATGGCCAACAGGAAAGCGGTGTCCCAGGAGCCCAAATCTCCCTCATCTTAGGTCAAGGAGCAGCACCCACAGGCTTAGAGGGTTGTGAAAGCAGATGTCAGATTTTCTAGTGCTAACACAGTGGCATTACTCTCATTTTACTGATAACCAAACTTAAGCAAAAGAGTCATTATTTCCAGAAGTTCTAATATAAAACTCAAGAGGCTCACTTTGTTATCCTAGCCTAACTTCCTGGAAACACCGAACCACCACACCCCATGATTTCAGTTCCTCAAACTCAAGCCCCTTTGCAGTAAGAGGTCAGCGGCAGGGAGAGGCTGGTCCCTACAGTGGTGACAATGATGCTGGTGGAGGGGGCAACATGCAACAGCTACTGTGGGTCAGGGCCCAGACAGAGTGCTGTGCACGCTCCCTCTTATCTAATCTCCACAACTGCAGTGAGAGGTGGGGGTCATCTCCTTTAATGAAGAGGAAGCAGGTGAGAAAGACCAAGTACCCTGGTTGAGACGTCCTGGTTGGGATCAAGATATGAACCTGGCCAATCTGATTCCACAATTTCACATTCTTATCCAGGGCTTGACAGTCTCTTCTTACAAATCTTATAAAAAGTTCTGGAAACAGGGTGTGCTGATTACTCAGAATTTCTGGTAAACACATATGCCATCATTTCCAAATCCTCATTTGAAAATTTTCCAGAATGTTCACAGTCCTCTTTCCTGTCTCAGTAAGTACAATAAACTAAATCTAAATTGAATTCATTTTTTTAATAGATACATTCAGAGCTATCTCTTAGCTATTTGCCATGACCATGAGGTCTGATTGTACAGTATTTCGGATGTAGGTATAAGAATTAAAGATGACCATATTCATATAGAGACCCACTGTGTGTGTCTCTGAATACATATCATATATAAGATATATGTAATATATTATATATAACATGTATAAGATACATAATATATGTCTTTTTATAATTGATATTACAATTTACATCTTTATATATTTTTATAATTTAGAATTTATATTATAAAATTTATGTTTTTAAATTTTATTTTTTGTAATTTATATCTTATTGTCTAATACCTCACTTTCAGAACACACCCTTGTTAGGGGTATTTAAAAATAAGTGGGGTATTTAAAAATAAGAGTTAAGAAAAGTTATTATTTGTCTTTTCCTTGTGGAGCTTCAGTTAAATTATTTTGGTTGGCAGGTAGACATTTTACTGTAGGCACACTATGCCAGTGACGGCCCGTCCACGATGTATTTAGAGAGATATATAAGAGATGTGCTAAGAAACAGGAAGAGGAGCAAATGGAAACTTAAAAGCAATAAAACTGAGCACAAACACAAAAGTGACCAGCCCCCTAACCCTAAGGAAAGTCCAGTTTCCCATAAGGGGCAGTAAATGTATTTTTACCTTTGTGGCTCAATGTTTTTGCAGACACATGAAGTCATAAAAATCCAAGAAACCATATCTCCCCCCAAACCACACAATATATTTTAAGGAATATGTCCCTTTTCTAAGAAATCGCTTGACTTGCAGGAAGTAGCAAAGTGGCAGGTGTGTTCCCATGATCAGCCAAAGAAACCAAATAAACGTCCCACTGGGCAAACCTGTTTCTCTCAGATAAACAGCTGCCTGCTGCATTACGGAGGAAAGAGGAACCCAAGGACTGTCCCTATGCTTGGCTAGCACTTCTGTTTTTCTGGTTAATTTGAAAAGGAAGACAGGCAGCCCACACCTACAAAGACACTATTCTGCAGCCTGGCCAACCCCAGGCCCTACGTGGGCTGGAGGTTTTGAAGGCCCAGTTCTGGACAGAGGCCTTGGCCAGTCTTCCGTCTTCTAGGTAGGCATGGAAAAGAGTGGCTGAACTGAGAGCTGCAGGAGAAGAAGATTTCGCATGAAAAAGATATCATTATATGATGGGCAGTATTATGCAACAGCTAGGCTCAGGGTGGGGGGTGAGGTGCCCATCTTTACTTGCTCCCAAGGCAGCCCATACCTTCCCTTTCACATCTCTCCTCGCACTGTAAATAACCACCTGCCTGTGTAGATGGGAGCCCCAAAGTTAAGGACTAGCCAGCCTGGACACATAACGAACACCCAACACAGGAGAATGGTTGTTTCTACAGTGTGTGCTCAAGAAATGTCTGTTGAATGAGTGGAATGGTGGAGGAATGAAAGAATATGACTTTCACTTACAGAGTCTTTTGCTGAATGTTTGGCATTGGAGTTCGCTGGCTGGGATAGGATCCACTCACTCTGTTACAGCTTTGGTTTGTGGTGTTGTAAGCAGGGTTAAAAAGGCAAATTTTTAAAAAATATCAGAAAGGAGCAAGACTGAATTGCCTGCTGGACATTCCAGATTAAAATGAGGGACCATCTAGGAGAAGAGAGCCAGCTGGCTGCTTAGGGAGCGTGAAGGTTAAAGCGAAGTCCTAATGGGCAGAGTCAGGAGGATACCATCCAAGGGGTCGCTGGAGATCTGAGGATTGCCAGACACAGACTGGCTATGATGGGGCTGGACGGAAACAGTGAGTCAGGCTGGGTCAGCTCCTTAGAGGTCCTGGCAGTAATTACCCTCCTGGAAACCTGTGCCTTGCAGAGAAGGAGCTGTTGCGAAGATGACTGAGGCAGCAGTCAGACCTCAGCGCTGAGAGTCAGACTGTCCTTCCTCCCCGGCTCAGGGGTCTCTCCTGCGACCTTTCTCCTCAGTGGCTGAGGAGTGAGAAGGAACGGACAACGACTGTTCATGACCTCCTGCTATGGATCACTTCATTCTACCATGAAATGTGTATGAGGTTGGTGACATCGTCTACATTACGCAAAACTGCAGCTGAGAGCTGGAACTCACCTGCAGTCACACAACTGGGAGGAAGTCGAACCAGAACTTGTATTTGGGGCTAGCTGTTGTGGGGCCAGAAGACCCAGGACTCTGGCCCCATGGGATCCTGCCTTCCCTCCTGTGCCTGCCCTCCTGTGCCTGGTAGGGCAGAAAATCTGACAGCAAGTTGATGTTGCCACAGCTTGAATTTCTGAGAGCTTTGCGAGTTATTTCCCACAGCTTACCAGTGCTGGCTTCACCCTGTCCCCAACCTCTGTCCTGGAGCCACCTCCATCTGGAGACATCTTGTCAGAGCCTCCCCTTGCCCTGCTGGGTGTTCATCTCACCTGCCTGCTTCAAGCTAGATCTCTCCTGGCACTTTTGTTAACTGAGCTCCAAGCTATGAGTCCCCAGGCCGGTGTTCCCCCGAGGGTGGACCCTGACCTGTTTGTGCCACTGGCCGATTCTGCGCCACACCTCAGTTCCACAAGGTCAGAGTCTCTGCAATGGGGCCCAGGAGGCTGCAGTTTAAACAAGTCCCCTCCAAGATCATTATCACCAGCTAGTGTGGGATCCTCCGGGGAGACAGGGGCTCCCAAACCCCTCCCATGAACACCTGCCATCCCTCCCCCAGCTCCAAAATTGCAATTGTCCGTACTAAAGATAGAAAATGTGGGAGGGAGTCCTTTAAAAAATGAAGAAAAAAGTTCAGTGACCTATGATTTTACCAAGTAGAGAGAAACATCTGATCATGTTTTGGCTTAATTCCTTCTGGTATTTTTCTCTGAACATTGACATGGGTTTTTTGGTTTTAAAAAAAATGGCATTATGCCAGACTGTTCAGAGGCCTGCTTCTCTTGCTCAGCTGACCAGGAGCACCAGGAGCCACGCCGCCATCTGGAAGGACACACTGGCATGCCTGCAGCACCGTCAACGGCCACTCTCCAAAGCCACACTGACCACCACGCGACCACAGGCGAGGAGGGCTGAGGCAGAGGGTGGGAAGCTGCAATCAGGACACCAAGGGCCGGAAAACTTGTGTCTCTGTTGCCAATACCCACCTCCCTACCTGCAGAAGGTTATTCCTTAGAGGTGGTCAATTCCAACCTGGTCAGATTTTTTTAAATCCTAAAAGGTTAGTAATGGAAGAAACTGTAAAAGTGATCTGGACCAGTGTCCTTACTTCTAAGTGAGGAAAACAGAGGGGAGACAGATTTAACCTCTGCTGGAGTCCCGTGGTGTTTCTGTGCCAAGCCCAGAGCCCTCCAGGTTTGCCCTCTGTGCCCAGGCTCTGCTCACCAGCCTGTCCCCAAGCGACCCACCATGTTCGATAGAAGGCAGCAGCCACCTAGGGCAGGCCCAGGAGGGACCCAGGGGCTCAGGATGTACGCTCCAAATTCCAGGGACCTCTCACTATCATCACCACCACTGCTCCTAGCCCAACAACCAATTTTCAGACTCAGGATTTCTCAGTCTGGGTATGGAATCTTGTTGGGGAGTCTTCTGGTCCCAGCCATCCAATTACAAAGGCATCACTCCCCTACACTTACCATGAGCAGTGTCTTTTATCCAGGAGGCTTTGAAGCAGCTGAGAACCATGTTCCAGTCTTATACCACTCAAGAATCGACTCTGGCCTTAACATCATTCAGCCATAGCGCCCCTGAATCAGCATGGGGAAGAGTTGTGAGCAGCAAGACTTAGCTGAAGGAAACTTACAAATCCTACCCCCTTAAAAGTCCCCTGGAGTGTTCCCACTCCTGTGAGCTGGGTTTCAGTTCCTGGCTCCCACCTCCCCTTTCTGGCCTGGGGAGGGGACCTCCCCTGGGGCTCCTCAGCAGTCTGGGACCCACTGCAAGTTAAGAACAGGCCACTGGACTTGAGCAGATGGCTAGTGCACAGGAATTCTGTCACTGATTTGTTCATTCATATGTCCGTTCTTTAAAAAAAAAAAGATTTACTTATTTCAAAGAAAGAGAGAGAGTAGGAGTAGGGACAGAGGGAAAGGAAGAGAGAATCTCCAACAGACTCTGTGCGGAGTGTGGACCCTGACTTGGAGCTCAATCCCGGGACCCTGAGCTGAAACCAAGAGTCAGACGCTTCATTGACTGAGCCACCCAGGTGCTCCTTATTCTTCCCATCACTGGCCAGATGCAGACTGACCACGAAACTAATGAAAGTGTCAAGGACTTTTGCATGGGTCCCTTTCAAGGCTCTAGCAACATATTTACAGAATCTTATAATTTTTTTTCAAATGTACAAAATCAAGCTATTTTATTTGCGATTGGTCAGGAACACTGTCTCCCTCCACTCTGACGTCTCCTCTTGTTGCATGGCCCTTCGTGTTGAATGGTCTGACAGTGGCTGCAGGCGTTTTGGGAAAAGCTGACTTGCAGATAAATTTAATTTAGGTGTAGTGGCATCTCTGCATGTGGTCCACAGTCACTTCCATCCAGAGGATGGTTACTGCCGGCTGCCCCCGCTCCCCAGCTATCCCTATGGCTTCCAGGAACATGCTAACTGCTCACTGGGCCAACTCACTGTCACTAAGACTCAAAAGTGTAACACCGGGCTCCTCAGATAGGTGGGCAGGGGAAGAAAAACAAGGACTGAGATACTCAGAGCCATGGGACGCCTGGGTGGCTCAGTTGGCTAAGCATCTGCCGTCAGCTCAGGTCATGATCCCAGGGTCCTGGGATGGAACCCCGATCCCCATGTCAGGCTCCTTGCTCACGGGGGAGCCTGCTCCTCCCTCTCCTTCTGCCCCACCCCTGCTAGTATACTCTCTTTCTCTCTCCCCCTGCCTTTGCTCTCGCTCATTCTCTCTCAAATGAAAGAAAGCAAGAAATACCCGGAGCCAGACGCTAGTCTGTGAACATTTCTTCCAGACATGAGACATGGAATTGTAGTAGGGGCACTTCGTTCAGTGATACCTACTCACAAAGTGAAGTTTTCTCCTGTCAAAAATACATTTGATGAAACATTGAACATAGTCACATAATTTCCCCCTTTTTGATGGGAATTTTGCAAAATAGATTTGCAAAAAGTGGATGTCTGTTTATGAAGTCATGTTTTATGCATCAGGACCATCAATAATAAAAAACGAATTGCATCAACCATGCTAAGAGAAAAACTAAATGATCTTTTCAGTCTCCCTTCACAAAAAGTACAAAGTCATTATCATATGAAGAGGTGATCAAAGAGTATTCAGCCAAAAAATGTTAAGGGAAAGAAGACCAGAGGTTTGGTAGACAAATCATTCATAAAAACACTTGGTTGTTTTTCTGGATTTTGTAAAGTTTGTGATACATGTCAGGCTTTTCAAACTTAGGTTGGATGGGATTTATTTTCTCATTCTAAGTAAATTTTCACAATTGTACCTCATTTTATAGTTGTGATTTTATATTTTTTATTCCTTTTAAAGAGGTGCCCAAAATTTGCATAAGCTCCAAGCCCTACAAAAATCTCCATCCATCCCTAAAGGTGAAATTCTTGTCCAGCCAGGAAGCAGCAGACCCCAGCCTGGAGGACTTGGTACTCCGCGTCTGGGATTCTCTACAACTCAGTCCATTGTGCACCTGGACACTGGGCACTCCGGGTTGAAGTGGAGAAGGGTGAAGGATGATAAATCAGCCCCAGGCTCTATCACTGTGACCAAAGCATCTGACTACTATCTCATGGGGGTGGCAGCTAGGAGGCATTTGACCTGACAGTGACAAAACTTGACTCTATGACAACAAAGTGCCCAGGTTAAGGACAGATAATCCCACATTCCCACACAACAGAACTGAACCTGGTTTGATTCTTCCAGGTGCCATATTCACTAGACTTGAACTAAAATGGCAGATGCTCACCCTCTGTGGCCATTTATATTTAATTTAAATGAAAGAGAATTACAAATGCAGTTCCTTATTTGCACTGGAGACATTTCAAGTATGCAACAGCCTCATGTGCTGGTGGTTGAAGCACTGGATGGTGCAAATATAGAATGTTTCCATCATCCCCAGAAGTTCCATTGTTCAGTTCAACTGGTTTAAATATACCCTGTTAAGACATCACTAAGCTCTTCTTCTCTAGCAGTGGGCATTTTCTGGTGAGTATGACAGATATACGAGAGGAGAGAAGTAGCAGAAAGGAAGGCCTGTCCAGAAAGAAAGGCAAAGTAGAGCATCTTGGTTACAGAGAAGGGCCGAGGGAACGCCAGAGAGGAAGGAGAACCTAGGCTGGCTAGCATGGGGAGCCTTTCCAAGAAAAAGGGTGTTATTGACACATGAGTGAAGGAAATGATTCAAATCACACCAGAGTTGGGCGCCTCGGTGGCTCAGGTAGTTAGGCATCCAACTCTTGATTTCAGCTAAGGTCATGCTCTCAGGGACCTAGGATCGAACCCCACTTCGGGCACTGTACTCAGCATGGAGTCTGCCTGAAGATTCTCTTCCCTCTGCCCCCCTCAAATATATAAATAAATCTTACTTTTTAAAAAAAAGCACACCCAAGAAAGAGTAAAGAGTAGAACTATTAGCTCCAGAACAATTATTTGTCTTTACACACAAACACACACATGCACGTGCACACACACATGCACACACACACACTCCAAAGTGCACTTCGCTGGGGAGTCTCAGTCATAGCTGTGCCCAGCAGGAATGTCTCCAGACACCAAGTGCAGAGCTGCTGGCTGCATCCCGCCTCTCCCTCCCCTGTCACCCCCTCCCTGAAGTGCTATTGTCAAATCCTGCAGAGAAGCCAAAGGTGGCAACCCCTTTCTCCTGGGGCTGAAGGGACACCTTGCTTCAACACTCCTGTTAGGCCTGACTTTGGGAATAAATCTGCACCCAGCCTCCCATGTTCTGATGTTCAAGGGCAGAGTAGGTGCCTCTAGCTCCTTTTAGGGGCTACCAAGGGCATCCATTTAGTGAGTTCTAGAGCAAGAAGACCTAGAAGAGCGAGGGACCCACATTTCTCCTACTTCCTGGTGCCTGGGAGTGGGAAGCTAGCATGGAGCTCCCAGGTGGAAGAAAGGACTCATGACTATGGGGACCGTGCTGGCTCAGTGGCTCCTGCCACGCTCATCACTCCTGTGTCACCCTCATAAGAACCCTGACCTGCACTCACTGACAAAGTAATAGTCCTAGAAGAGATAAGTGACTTGCCCAGAGTTAACTGCTAATAATAACATTGCCCCATCCACCCACCACCGCTTAAACAATGCCTAGGAGACAGGCTGCAAGGCAGGTAAGAGCCCAGGTTCTGGGGCAGCCTCCCTGGGTCTGAATCCTGGCTCTGTCCATTACTAGTTGTCTGCCTGGGGCATGTTATCTGTGCCCTCCACGCTTCAGTATCCTTGTCTGTAAAATGGGGAAAAGACTAGTACACCTACCCATGGGTCCCCCCTGTGCATTAAATAAATGCATACGTGTGAAGTACTGAGGACTGAGCTTGGTGTGTGGCAAGCATTCCATGTTGGCTGCCTTATTCTAGGCACCAGGTCCATAAAGAAAGCTAAACACAGCCCCTGCCCTCAAGAACCTTCCAGCTAATGAGGGAACAGGCAAGTGAACAAGTGGTAGGGTAAAGAGGGTACTTGGGGTACACAGGAGGGACCCTGAAGCCAGAAAGGGTCTCACTCCTGGGCAGAGTGACAACTTACCTAAGTTTTGAATAACGACAGCACAGGCACTATTCTGGGCCCCCCTCCTTTAAAAAAAAAAAAGATTTATTTATTTCGAGAGAGAGAGCAGAGGGAGGGATACAGGGAGAGAATCTCCAATGGATCCCCTGCTGAGCACAGAGCCCAACACAGGACTCGATCTCTCAACCCTGAGATCATGACCTGAGCCGAAATCAAGAGTCAAATGCTTAACTGGCTGAGCCAATCAGGTGCCCCATTATGGGCCTTTTTACTAGAATTTTTCATCTAGTCCTTGGTCACTTCACAAATGGGGAGCTTGAGGCTCAGAGAATTGAAAGAACACCCCCCATACCTGTCACTTAACTGGTAAGTGACAGAGCCAGGTTTCGGGCCCTCGTGTGCCTGATTCCAGAATCCTGACTCCAAGTCTGAGCAGAGTGTGGGCTGGCCAGGCAACTGCCTGGGAGACAATTCTCTAAGAGGCTCTAGGGCAGCTCGGAGACATGAGAAATGTGGGACACTTAACTCTGGTCTCATACACGGTTCCTTCCATAACCTGCAGGGCTGGGCCCGAGAAGACAGTGCCCTCACCTGGTAATAAATAGTTGATTCAGGCACCACTCGTGTTCCTCACCATATAATTATCAGATAATCCACAAAGAAGAGGTCTGAATCATTAGCCTGCCTGGGAAGCCTACTGTTAGCCTACTGTCCCGCTCTCTCCCCGGGGGAGTCCTGAAATGAGCAGGCCAGCCAGACACGTGGGCTGACCTGTGTACTTGCCCGACCCAGGGGCTCCAGGGTGCCCAGACTACCACTGCCATCTGATTGCACTGAAGCCCTCAGCTGGAAGGACCACCTCGGCTTGGGACCACCCCATCCTTTGCCAGGGAATTGTGTGCTCTCTGATCTATGTGTCCAAACTCGCTGGTCTTTCTGACCTTCAGTCAGAGGCTGACAGGAATAAGCATTCCAGCTAAAGTGCAGGACAACAGAGAAAACCAAGGAAACAGCAGGCAAGACCACAGATTCAAAGCCTCAAATATATCTCCCAACCTTGGGTTTCACATATGTTTTTACTCTCAGAAGACAATTTGTAGGGGCGCCTGGTGGCTCAGTTGTTAAGAGTCTGCCTTCAGCTCAGGTCATGATCCCGGAGTCCCAGGATTGAGCCCCGCATCAGGCTCCCTGCTCCGCGGGAAGCCTGCTTCTCCCTCTCTCACTCCCTCTGTTGTGTTCCCTGTCTAGCTGTGTTTCTCTCTGTCAAATAAATAAATGAAATCTTAAAAGAAGAAGAAGAAGAAGAAGAAGAAGAAGAAGAAGAAGAAGAAGAAGAAGAAGGAGAAGACGACAGCTTGTATCCAAACGAAGGGATTCAGAGATTTAATCTAACTTTGCCAAAACACAACACTCATTTCCTCTCACCATGCTTCTCAGCCAGAAAGTGGTGGCATCAAGAGAATGGGCGGGATGATGGCGTGCCTTACTGCACTGAGGGCCAAGCTCACAAAGCGGTTGCCCTTTCCTGCTCTGGGCAGGGATTCTACTTGGGTCTCCTGGACAGGAGCTCCTGGAGGCTACCTGTGCTGTGTCCCCAGCACAGGGCCTGGCTAGGATCCACAAGTATTAGAGGAACAAATGAAGCTCCCTTGAGTGGGGGCTGGAAGGAAGAGACTCCTGCTCACTGCACTCTCCATAAGTCCTTGGCCATCCCCGTCTTCTCTCTGTTCTGAGCATCCATCCATTTGGGCTGCTTTAGAGCACAAGCTCATTAAGGAGGCAGCCCTCCTGAGAAGATCAGGAGTTAACTGTGCTTACTGAGGACCTGTCTTCCGCAACATACCCTATGAGCCTGTCTTCACACATCCTGATTTTATGGCTGGTAAAAAGCCACAGCCTTCCAGCGGAAAGGGGGAGAGTGGAACTCACCAAAGGGAAGTGTCTGTGGGGGACTGTGACGCGAATGGCACCTCCAGACCTGTCAGCGTCAGAGACTTGCCTGCTTCCCAGCCTCAATGCAACACAATGGCAAGAACCAACTTTCCTTTGGGCAGGAATAGAGCATGTTGGGAAAAGAGCTTGCGCCAAAACAAAGGAAGAGCAAGATCTGAACCGGACCAAACATTTGGGACACCCAAGCTGTGAGTACTGATTTAAAACCATTAACCTGCAAAAACAATCATTTGAATAGGACCCAGCATAGCTCTCTTTACATTGGCTCAAACACTAGAGCTTTAGCTTTAAAAAAACACAAAAACTACCCCACCCCCCTGTCCCTTCCCACCCCACCCCCACCCAGGGCAACAGGTGCTATTAATGCCATCTTCTGACAACCTGGCCAGGCACCAAGTGCTAGCCGGCATGTTTCTTGCAAAGGGAGCTTAGCTTAGCTCCACTGGGTTATCTGCTCAAATCCCATGCCCCGACATGGAGCCACAGCGCATCACTGCCACAAGCTAGACTTGGTCAACTGAAAGCACAGAAAAGGCCACAAAGTGAACACAAGACCAGGAAATACGCAAATGAGAGCGGGTGCTTGGCGGGGTGGCATCTCAACCCAGCAGATGTGGGCATTAGGCCCCCTCGCGTCTGCTAACCCTTCTGCTCTAGGACCCTTCATGTTCTGCCTCCACTGAAACCCACCAGCCATGCTTCCAAGGAACACAGACTCCAGCACTGCCGGCGGCAGACAGAACTCAAACCAGCCTCAGACTGGGCCTCTCTTATGGGCTCCCTTCCAGACTGGTGAAATCCTGCCTCGCCATAGAAAGAGAAGAAAACATCTCACAGCTGTGGCTGAGAGGCTGCTGGGCTGGGCCCAGAGGCAGAGGTTTCTCGGCTGCTATGTATGTGGACACCAGCCACCAGGAGCCCAGCCTTGTCTGACCACTGGTCTATAAAGAAAAAAGGTAATACCTGGAAATTGGGTTTTTCACCTTAGAACTGAGAAATGAACCTGCTGTTACACCCTCTGAATAAATGGGAGCCTCTGTGGCCTGGGAGCAGCTCTGGCTCCAGGGGCCATACAGTAATAGCTGGGGACATTTGGGTTGTCACTGTGGGAGCTGGGCTGTTGTTACCTGCACGTTGTGGGTGCAGGCCTGAGATGCTGCCACACACCCTACAAAGCACAGGACAGCCCCCAACAAAGAATTATCTGACCCAAAACAGCAAGAGTGCCGTGCCTGGGAAACCTTGCTCCATGGAACACCGGGTCCAAATCCCAGCCCATTACCTCCTAGCTCAGGGGCCTCGTACAAGTCACTTGGCTTCTCAGAGCCACACATACCCTGTGTCTGTTTAACAAAACTCACATAGCAGCTTCTAAGTGCCACGTGCTATTCAAAGCATTGTGCACCTGTGAACTCACTCCTCCTAACCACACTCTGTCCTAGTACTCTCCTCATCCCCATTTTATAGATGAGGGGACTGAGGTGCAGAAAAGTTTGATAAATTGCCTAAGATCACACGGCTAGTAAGCAGAGGAACCAGGATTCATATCCGGTGAGCTGGAGACCCAGCCACCACTCCAACATCGCTCCATTCTTAGAGTTGCCTTGTAGATTAAAATGGGCATTTAATTAAATACCTAACTTAGTCCCTGATATAAAGGTGTGCAGCAAACGTGGATTCTCATCCTTCATTTGGCATTGACCCTACATCGTTTGTATTAACCTTGAACACCCAAGGAGAAGGATCACGTCACTTGCTTTTTCTCTTTCCCTTCCAAGACCCAGGAAATGGCAAACATTCACACACTTCCATTCTCAAAACATGTGACAATGCCAAAACGTTCAGAAATTTAAAATGAGCCCTAGCAAGGCTGGCATTAATCCATGCCAACACAGTGTTCCTCAACATCATGGCTCAGTGAGGATGGCCATCACAGGGTCACTGAGAGCAACCTCCTTGAGCTGACATTGGTCTTTGTTGTAACACCACTCCGAGGCCGCCCCCTCTCACCTCAGTCCTCTCCATGTTGGCTTTGGAAGGTCTGAGGTGTGTCTATCTGAAAATAAATGGTAAATGTTGCCTATATTTAACAGATCAGCAGACCTTCCTAAGCCATCTAAAAAATGCTCTCAGAAGCACACTATAAGAGCATTCTGGCTGGGCATTCTGCAGAAGCAGAAACTAACACTGCACCAGCAACTCAATACAAAATAGAAAAAGTGGTCAGATCTGGAAGCACAGCAAGTAAGTAATCACTGAGCCAAACTTTGGAAAATTGGAAAACTCCATACCTTTAACTCAGGAGGACGACACGACAGGTGTAGGAAGCACAACAATGGGGGTCTGCACTGAGGAAGAGAGATTGGGCTCAACTCTGAAGACAACAAGGAAGAGGGGTACTGATGGCCTAGAAGCAGAGTCTGTGGGTAGGAAATTACCGAGAGGAAGCCTCAAGGAGGGGAGGATTCTGGCTGAACAGAGCTAGCAGGCCTCTTGCTGGAGGCAGGCCAGGGTGAGCCGCCCTCACCTGGGAAAGGTGGAGAATAAGGAACCTAACCAGATACTAAGGTCTACAGAGATACAAAGGAGAGGGCATTCTGGCTAAACCAACTCCGCAGGGTTCCTGCCAAAACAGGACAAAGCAGAAAAGAACATAGAGGCTTAAAAGTCGAGGCCTAGTAGAAAAGGAGCTTGGAAGAACCTCACTTGAGTTTGGTCTTGGAGAGACTCTTTGTCGGCCCAACCTCCAGACAGCACATTTGTGGGTGAGACCCAAACTCTTCCGGTGAGGTGATCCTTTGAATGACCTACTTCTTCCATGCTGAGGGGAGGACATGCGGGCTCAAACAGGGCAGAGAGAGGGGAAGTGAGGTACAGGGAGAAAGACGGAATCCAAAGTGCTTACCATCACCAGTGACGCCTTTGTCTCATAGCCCCGTCCCCTCCATGTGGTAAAGGGGTTGTGTAGTCATTCCTGGCGACAGGAAGCATTGGTTTCACCCATTTTGTTTATTTGTCTCTCAACATATGGGTACAAAACCTGGGATCAAAGTTCTCCCCTTATCAATACAAAACTAAGTCAGGCTCTTTCTATTCATCTAAGAAAAACTTCACTTCCAGTAAACAACCGTTGAAGCGCACAAAGCCACCAAGACAGAAGCAAAGGCCTCTCCTTCCGAGACGTTCTTTCTCTGAGGTGGGATGGGGTGACGGAGAGGGAGGGAGTCATCTGGAGTGTAACCCCAGAAGTGCCCACACGGTGAAAAGGCACTGTGCAGAAGCAGTATGGACTTAGCCCTTTCCCACAGCCCTGGAGGAAAGGTTCGGAAGTCCTGCCTGCAGGGTTTCTGCCATTCTCCCCTCCATCCCTGTCCTGGCTCAGGGAGGACACTCAGGGCCTCAGGGCTGAGCTGTGTCTTCAGGTGGAAAGGCTACACACAGGCACCTGTGTGCATGCACACACACCCCCGCATGCTGGAGAGACACGGGAAATGGAAAGGTTTCCTCTCTAGGAGTTCACGAAGCCAGGCGAGCCCAGAGCCACAGCTAGGCAGGACTTTCCAACAGCAACAACATCTCTACAGGTAGGAAGAGAGACAAGTGCAGCTTCCTTCCAGCTGGAGCAAACAGGCTTGATTTTCTCACGAGAGTGTTGTAAGGATTGATTGTTTGGGGGAAATAACATAAAATCTAAGAGCTCTGGTTCCCAGGCTAGAAGACAGAGCAGATCTATTCATTCCTCAAGCATTAAAAACCCACTGCTTAATTAATACACCAACCACTCCACGGGCTCTTTGCAAGGAGCAAGCACAGTACGGGCTCTCCCAGGGGCTGGGGTTCTTGCCACGGAGACAGGGACCAGATGCTGAAGGCCAACACATGGCTGCTGCCATGATGGATGTTCGCTTCAAAGAGGCAATGCAAAGGAAACCATTAAAAATCAAACATCTGCTGTGATGTCTCAAATTATATCAACACATTTCGTTTTTAACAAGGTATTATGTCCAGGGAAAATAACCACTTACTGATTGTTTAAAAAAAAAAAAAAAAAAAAGCCCTCTCTCCACCAAGAAACTGCTTCAACCAGAAAGTTGGTTTCCCATTTGATGTGGTTTCTGTGTCGGTCAGGAGTACTTAGCTCCCTCTCGTCTGTTTCATGGACCCCAGTGAAGGGTGGAGTGTTCCCCCAAAAATATCGATGTTGACACTGCTCCTGAGGACTTTCTTGTGGAAGGAAACGTCTGTCACATGCCCCTTACATATCGTTTCCTAAGCCATGAGCTCAGCATACATTGTAGAGTTGGGCACCAAAGCAAATGAGCCCAAGGATGACGGCATCACAACCTGGGAATCAGTAAGCCCTCCCAAAGGCTATCTCGAATTTGTTTCTACTATCATCCTATTTTTACAATGAGACAGTTCTGACAATAAGCTTCCCAAGATCACTTAAGCGGTGGGTCTAGGATTCAAATCCAGCCCAGGTGTTCTCCAAATCTCCGCCCTTGTCCCTGCACCAAATGCTCGCAGGTCCCAGTCTCCTACCCAGCAGGCGTTCGACATCCCGGTGAGGCCAGACCTTGTCAGGAATATTTGAATTCCAAAGCCCTTTCCTAAAGCAAATTTTTTGGAAGTGCAGACCTTGTGAGGGCCACGAGGAAAAACAGAACCAGATCGGGAAGCCTGCTTCATACCAGGCCAAAGAGTCACCTGCTTTGGGGCCAACCATCCACGGGCAAGGCTTCTCCACCAGCAGTTCGAGATGTGCCTGGGCCGACTTGCCTTCTTTGCTCTCCTTTAAATTTCCTAACGTTGGAAATGGGTGCAGTAATGCCTGTCCTTTAGGGCTGCTATGAGGAGTTTACATGCTAAGAATCCTAACGAATCTAACAAGCATCTGGCACAAGCCATGGTTCCTGCTACTCTTTCTCTGGGGACTTTAGGAGTTACTCCTAGACCCAGGGAGGAGGAGAAGAATAGTCCTCTCTGTGGGAAAAAGTATCTCCTCATCAGTATTATTTAAAATTTCTCCTGCATGATGAGAGTAAAAAGTAGACAGACTTCATCGGTTTTATTACTGCTTTTAAATCCTATACAGACAATGGACCCCCTTCTTTCTTGTACCTGTGTTAGACATCACCCACTCCCTCCTCCCCACTCTGTGCCCCTTCCCCACCCACTGCAAGCCACAGCTCAGATCTCTTCCAAATTTCCCAACAGAGAGGGAAAAGAGAGACAGCAGTGGTCTCTCACACCAGCCCACCCCACTCACCCCTGTCCCCAAGGCAATCATAACACTTCAGGGAAAAAGAAAGCAGCTCCCTCACAAACAAGGTGGGCCTGTCCACAGGGCACCTCACTGAAATGCTTTCCAGGGAAAAGGAGGTATATATGCAAAGCTCATAACTGGGACAGAACATGCTGCTCAGGAAGGCTGGACCAGGCGAGTGGTGGAGAAGAGGGTGGGGAGGTTGAACGGGCTATGTGAAGAAGTTTTAGTTACTTCGTTCAGCAAGAAGCATCTGACATGATCCGGGACAGTGCAAAGAATAGCCTGGAAGGGTCAAGACAGGGGAAGGGGAGCAGCACCTGGACAAGAGGAGAGGAAGTCAGAATGGATAAGTGAGTGAGCTCCAACCCATGGCCTTAGGAAGAGGAATCAATGGCCCTTGGTAATTGATAGCTTAGGTGTGACAGGTGGTGGGAGAGAGAGAGAGGGTAAAGTCTATGTTCTGGCTTAAGCACCTGGGCGGACAGAGGAGCCCCTTACTGAGACAGGGGATGTGGAAGAGGAAAGACTCAAAGAAAGGCAAAAGGTCAAGGTCTGGGCAGGGGGCGGGTGAGCAGATATTGAGCCAAGTCATACATGTGCTGAGTCACCCCAGTGGAGATGTTGAGAAGATGGCTGTACCGAAAGTCAGGTGTTCCAAAGGGTGGACCAGACAGGATGCTTGGAAACAGAAACTGAGGAGGTTAAGTGTCCCCTGGGGGAGAGCTGCCACAGGAAGAAGAGAGTTCTGGGGCACTCGTACTCTTAACCACCAAGCAGGGGGTGGAGGAAGTGGTTGCAAAGGTGACCAGGTAGGAGCAGCCAGGAATAGAAGAACATCAGCAGAGTGTGGTGCCTCTGAGGCCAAGGGAAGAAAATAAGATCTAGAATTTGAATTAAACTTAATAAAATGCTGCTCAGAGGGCAAGAAAAACACGGTCTGAACGATGTCATCAAGACTGACAGATACACAGGTCACAGGTGTTCTCACTAGAAGCAGGGGCGGTTGGGGACCAGCACTCAAGGCCTGAAGAGTGAGCAGGAGGCAAGACATGCAGTTAGGGCCCACGGCTGCCCCCAAGCCTGTCCTCTGTGACATCACTTAGCATATCCCCTGCACAGCCTGCAGCTCAACTGAGGACCACCCCACTTATTCGTTTGTTTACTTATTTACTATCTTCTTCCCTCCCTGGAAAGGTAGGGTCTGTCAGGGCAGGCACACCATACAGCCCATACGTGGCAGAATGCTTGGCACAGAATAGAAATTAAGAAATACTGTTGGATCCTGAACAAATGAAACAGAATCGGAGTGCAGACATGAGTTTGGTTAATAAGCAGGGAGAGAGGGGGCTGGAAAGTGGGTGGGCAGCCAGCAGAAGCCATTGATGGGGATGTGACAGTGGTGAGAAGAGCAGAGACGCATGAGGCCCCGAGAAGGCAGAGAGTTCGGGCAGGTGCAGGATACTGACACAAAAGCTTAAGAGAGAGACTAGAGGGTATCTTCTGGTTTAAGTGATATCCAACCCATCTATCCCTGACTTAGGGCCTGTGCCCCCAAAGCAAGGCCTGAGTTGTCTCCCTTGTCTCCCTTCATCAAAGAAATGTCCCAGGAAGTAGGGAAGGAAGTGGAGAGAACCCACAGAGAAGGGGAGGAGCCAGGCTGGGGTCTGAGCTCAGGGGATGCCCCAGCCTCAGCCTGACCCCAGGAGACATCTGGAGCCTCAGTTGTAACCCGCCCCTCTGCCCCCCGAGTTTGGCATCTCCTCCCATGGCCTAACAGCCGAACTTCCGTCTCCCCGCTCTGGTTAGCAGCCACCGCTACTCCAGCTCACTTGGCAAGAGGACACTACTCTGAGGAAGGTGACAAGGGCATAAGCCACAGAGGTTGCGGGGGATGACGAGATGCGGGGGACCTGTCCAAGCAAGCCAAGGGTGTCTGGGCAGAGCGCCAACGATGTTTGCTACTAAATCGGGACAGAGTTCTGTGTGGGTTGCCCTGGAGGAGCCCACCATACAAACAACTCCATTCCTGAGGCCAGGATAGTCACCATTTAGAATTCTTTTTCTTCCAGAAAAGAATCCTTCAAAGGCAGATCTGCTCTAAAGTACACAGAAGCGCTCCTCCTGGGAGACTCTAAGGGTGAGACTTGCATGCAGCGGCCAAGTCTGAGTGTGATGTGCACCTCAGAGAAAGCACCTTAAGCATTTAGAAATACTTCCAAGTCAGGAAGCACAAAACGGAGTGACCTGTGTTACATGCCTGGAACACACTTACGATGATCACAGCCTTGTGATACAGCAGACTCCTCAGAAATAAAATCAACTGAAATAAAATAGAATCCATCAACCAGCTCATGCTAACTGAGGACCTGCTATGAATCCAGCTCTGGGCCAGAAATGGTGAGATGGAGAGATGCCTCCTGCGCTCAAAGTGACTCTATCAGCAGACGACAGTCCTGAAACAATTAAAACACAAGGCCAAACAGGGTCCCTGGGAGGCAGTTTAGTTTGGTGGGTTGAGAGTGAACCCCAGACTCTGACTGCCTGGGATGCAGCCCATTTCTGCCACTGGACTCTCTGTGATTCACTTTCCCTGTCTGAAAAACATAGTAATCATAGCACTTACTGCCCAGGAGGCCTGTGAGGCTAGAAGGAGATCCTTTGTATCAGGCCCTTAGAACAGGGCCTCGTGCATACAGTAAGCGCTCAGTTCCTGGAAGCCCCTTTGCCACAGTTATTATTAGAGGGATGGGAAAGATCACCATGTACTTGACTTGTCTCCCATCCTCCTCTGCTCAGGAAGGACCAAGACCCCATGCCTGGCTATGGGGTCACACTAGAAAAGAAAATCAAGAAAATCCACCCTTGTTTTGTTGGATCCAGATGTGACCAACCTAGGTAAGGACCAAGAGTTGTGGGTGGATGGTGTGCTCTTCTCCTGAGTGGGCCAGGAACCAAGGCCAGTGACTTTCTGTCCTGGAAGCCTTTTGGACTCAGAGCATGCATGTGCTCAGACTCTAAAGAGTGTTGAGTCAGCACTGAAGCCCTAGGAAAGCCATCAGCATCTTTGTGTCCCTACTGACCATTTCCTGCCTGGCACCAGGAGCAGGCATTGACACCTTTCTGATAAGCACACAGGATGGGGCACCCAGTCCCAAGCAATGCAATCACACAGGCCTGCGCTCCTATCCTACACCTCCACTCACAGATGTATGACCTTGAGCCAGTGACTTTGACCTCTGAAAGCTCAACTCTCTTGTCTCTAAAACAGTTCTTGGACTTGGTTATATATTAAAAACACTGGGGGAGTATTCAAAAGTTCAGGACTTGCCCAAGACAAATAAAATCAGAACACCCCAAGATGGGAATCACTGCTATAAAGGTAGATGGCCGTCATCTTCCAACTCACCAAGCTGCATTAACTGAGATTAACACCATGGTTGACCCTGCATGTGCCATCAAAGGTGCTTACCACACTGCATTGCTCAGAGCTCCCAGACTCCAGAAACATTCCCCACAGACCCACAGAAGACTGTGCTTTGGAAGCATTATTCTTACCTTGGCAAATATCAGAAATCAATCCTACATTCTGATCTCTCTAGTTCTTCTAATCACCCTGGCCTGGACTCATCTTATTCTTGGAGAGAAAAAGGGCAGACCCACAAAGTATTTCCTGGAATGTAGGGCTATTAAGCTGAGTCTTCATTTCCAATTATGTACTCAGTGGGCCTCATATCCCTCACCTTAAGGAGAGAATCACCACTCAAAGAGAGCTTCAGTTCCTGGCCTGCAGAGGTGATGGGGTCAAGTAGGGCACCCGCAACCCAAGCTATCATCAAGATCCTAACAGTTATATCCTTGATAGAACTGCAGGAAAATATATCTGGGCCTGCCCACCCTTTGCCATATCTCTAATCAATATAAAGCCTTCTGGCCTTTGATACATGGTGATCAAGTTGTAACTTGTAGTTCTGTTTTTTAAAACATAATAAACACTCAAGAGAACCAAAACAGAACTTCATCAAGAATTAAAAGGAAGCAGCTACAGCCCCAGCTCGAAGAAGAGCTATAGATGACAAGGAAAAAAAAAGCACTATCCACCCAGTGTGAAGGCCATGCTTGTCATCCAATGGGAGCTCAGATACTGGGGTGCCAAAGCAATAGAGCGGTTGATAGGAACTGCTCTGGTCCCATCATGAGCTGCTAAGAAAAGACCCCACCAGGTGTGTTCCAGACCCTGATATTCCAGTTTATCAAATTACTCAACAGCACAGTATTTATTATGGGTCAAGCATATCTATCTATCTATCTTTCACAATGCCATTTAGTAGATACTCTTATTATACCCGTTTTTCAGATAAAGAAACTGAGTTAAGGAGCTTGTCCACAGTCCCACAGTTAAGAATGTGATGGAGTTGGAATGTGAGCTCTGGCAGTCCGGCTCCAAGGCCTGTGCCCTCCATCTCTGTACCATATTTTTTCTAGTCTAGTGAGGGTATCAAACAAGTAGACAATCAGAACACAGTGTCTGAGGGATACACAAGGGGCTGGCACAGGGCGTGGTGTCCAGATCTCTTTATTATTTCCTGCTCATTCATAAAAAGGGAAATAGAAGGGGCCACCTGGTGACAGGTTGATAGGCACATGGACACATAGAATGAGCATTCCGATTGCTGGAGAGACAAATAAGAAAAGAAACTTGACTGAGTATTTACCCAAGAGAAATGAAAAGATACGTATACACAAAGGTCTGTTTGTGAATGTGCATGGAGCTTTATTTACAGTAGCCTCAAAACAGAAAACAGCCCAAATGTCTATGAGCAGGCCAGTGGATGAAACAAATGGCAGCACTTCCCTGTGTGGGAATATTCTGGGGCTGGGCAAGGACAAGCTGATGGTGCATACAACAGGAACGAGTCTCAGAAGCACCGTCCTGTGAGAAAGAAGTCAGGAGCCAGAAAAGCACCTGTTGTAAGATTCCGTCTGTGGAGTTCTAGAAAAGGCAGAACTCTAGTTTCCAAACCCCGAGTGGTGGTTGCAAAGGGAAAGGGGTGAGAAGAAAGAACGGACAGCAAATAGGCACCAGGGGACTTCTAGGGGATGATGGAGACGTTCTGTACCTTGACCGTAGTGTGGCTACATGGTTGAAGATATTTATCAAAACTCATTGACTTGTATATGTAAAATGGGTAGGTTTTATTATATGTACATTATGCTCAATTTCAAAAAGAGACTTGACATCATCTAGTCCCACCTGAGAGGTTCCAGGTTCCAGAGAGTTATATATGTTCTGCTTCTTTTGCTTCTTTTTGTTGTTGTTGCCTTTTCTTTCTCTCCCTCTTTCCCTTCCTTCCTTTTCCCTCCCCTCCTTCCCTCCTTCTTTGCTTCTCTTCTCCCTCCTTTCCTCCCTCTCCTGAAAGCCTCCTCTCTCCCTGTCCATGCCAAGCTAGTGGCAGACCTCTGAGCCCCAAGCATTTGCAGAACTGCCGTTACAAATTAGTGGAAATGATCAGACATCCAGAGAGACTGATTCTCAGCCTACTTCAGAGGGGCAGCTGTTGAGCAAAACTGGCCAGTGACCCACAGAGAAGGCTGGCAAGTCCATGAGTCTCTCTCATTGGGCTCCTCTGTGGCTTCTGCCTCCCAGATAGAAAGTAGGTATATACTAGATGAAAAAGAGGAAACACCTTTCCAAGAATTACTTCACCTTGGGAGGAAGGGCAGTCATTTGTCTTTGTCCAAGAAAAGTATCGTTCACCCTTGAATTGTTCTCTCCAAAACCTTTGGCAATGGGGTTAGGGGTGAGGGGCTGCAGCAGGGGAGAAAAGGAGGTAGAGAGAACAGGGAAAGCAAATGCTACACTGCTCTGGGGTAGTGGCAAGAGGAGCCCCTGCTATCTTCAACCCTGGAAAGGATGGAGGGAGAGAAGAAAACCTTCACCCAACCAGTTTCTGCCAGGCTCCCTAATGCCAGGGGCAGCCCTGCCCTAGCCGGATGAGAGGTGAACACAGAAGTTAACAGGGCAGGCTGGCGGCCGGAATGGGGACAGAAAAAGAGACTGGCATGGTTCCCTCTGGTGGGTCGGCAGGGGGTCCGTGGCAGCCGGAACGTCCATCTGCTATGCCCCACCATTAGAAAGCTCACAGGAAGGGAAGGGGACAATGCAATCCAACAGCCCCTCCCTCCGAAATATACCAGGAGGTGAGCAGCAGGGCCCACCTGTCCAGGAGTAAACCACATGAGAGTAACCAGTCAGCGCTCTCTTGGACAAATTCCTCCCAGCAACAGAGAGCTGTAAAGTCCCTCAGCCAAAAAGAATGCCAGTTGAGTTCAGCCAAGCGCAACCCAGCCACATGGGCAGTGGGAGGGTCTGGGGATGGCAGCTACCTCCAAGTCCTGCTTGCTGGAAGTTGAGAGAACCCATCTTAGAGAGCTGGATGCTTGCACTTCTTCCCCACCCCCCCACCCCCGCCCAAAGAGAGTTTGTCCCCAGGTGGGAAGGCCTATCATTCAATAACAAACTAAGAATGAAGCTTGAAGGTGGGACTCAGGCCCAACATGGAGAAAACAACAACAACAACAACAACAACAAAACCCCCAGTCATCCAGAAGAGAAAAAATAGCAATTCTGAGCATTTAGCCTTAGAAAGCAAAGAGACCATCTCTAATCCTAACCAGTTGTTATTCTAGGTTTGGAAAAAAGCTGCATCCGGAAGAAATGCCCTATCAAAACAGGATAGTCAATGTGTGGAAGTGAAAATCAGCTAAAAATCCATCAGTTCTCCCAAGTTACCAAGAAAGAAGAATTAATCCCCTAGTCATGGATGAACATGTCCATTTAAAGGCTAAACTGTTAACTAGTCAGTATCACTCATTTCTAATCTGATAAGACTCTTGACACATTTAAAACATCCATACTCCATCCACTAGCACCAATTAAGTCTTCTATCCTAGCCCGGAAGAAAGCAGTGCAAGGTACATTACTAAGAACAAACCATCATATCTACTGAATGAAGCATGGAATAGACTGACCATTGAAATAAATGTGTATATATACATATATCCTGTCATTAGACTCAGCATGGTCTTTTCTGTTTAGTAAGTGTTAAGGTTTATTATGGTATTAAAGAAAACTCTGTAGACTTTTACTTATAAACCCTGTAGACTAGATATGTAGGCAACTCTACTGAAAACAACAAAAACAACTGGATACTTAGAGAGATATGTTTTCGAATGACTAATGAGCTGCAAAGTTTGTACGACATATTCAGCAAATGAAAAGTAAGTAAAACCTGGAACCTAGAACGGGAGCCAAGACCTGAGGCCAGTTTGAGGATCTCTGCCGAACAAAGGGACCTTGAGGTGCATCTTTGGTGGCCTGAGAAGATAGGTTGAGAATTTCCCATAACTGATGAATGATTCTCTCACATGGATCCCAGAAGACTAATGAGTATCAAGTTTAAGAAATTAAAAGAAAAAAAGGAGTTAAAAGAAATATGCATTCGGGTACATCTTTGCAAAGATGGAGAACACCAAAGACAAAAAAAACCAAACATCCAAAAGTAGTCAGGGAAGAAAGAAAGAATATTCTCAAAGGAAACATAAGACTGACAGTTGATTTCAAAGATGATGGTGGAAAACAGAGAAGATGTTCGAGTAATAATTTCATTGTACTGGAGAGAAAATAACTGTAAACCTAGGATTCTACCCCAAAAAGATAGCTCTCAAAAACAAGGTAAAAGTTATTGTATTTTCCAGCAAAGAAAAACAGAGAACTTGTCACCAGCAAACCCTCAAATAAGAAAATTCTAAATGTACTTTAGACTTCCTCAGATAATAGTAAACAAAGAAAAACTGGGAGAGCTCTATTAATACCAGTCAGAATAGACTTTAAAGTCTTAAAGACTTAAGGAATCACTAGATAGGGGCGCCTGGGTGGCTCAGTTGTTGGCATCTGCCTTCGGCTTGGGTTATGATCCCAGGGTCCCAGGATCGGCCCCACATCGGGCTCCCTGCTTTTCCCTCTCCCTTTGCCTGCCGTTCCCCCTTCTGTGCTCCCTCTCTGTCTGTCAAATAAACAAACAGACAAACAAATCAATAAATAACAATCACTAGAGAAATAAACGCCACTCCATTATTCAAGATCCAATTCATCAGAAAGATAAAACAATTCTAACCTTGTAGAGACATATTAACAAAGGGCTAAAATAAATGAAACAAAAAACTGGAAGAACCATAAGGAGAAAGAAAAATTCACAATCATAGTGGGAGATTGTAATATACTTCTCTTGATGACTAATTGATCAGACAGACAAAACTCAGTGCTTGACGGAAAAGATCTGAACAACATAGTTAAGAAGTTTCATCCAACAGAGTTATGCAGAACACTATATCTAACAATGACGGACTCCATGCAACATTTTGAAAACTGACCACAAAAAAAAAAAAAAAGAAAAAAGAAAAGAAAACTGACCACATACAAAGCCTCAAACAAGAAGACTCAACAAATACAAATAGAAAAGATTGAATAAAATTTACAAACAACATTTACCAACAATTAAGTTAGAAATCTGTATCACAAAGGTGAAAACAGGGCGCCTGGGCGGCTTGGCCAGTTACGTGTCTGCTTTCAGTTCGGGCTATGATCTTGGGGTCCCAGGATCAAGGCCTATGTCAAGCCCCCTGCTCAGTGGAGAGTCTGCTTCTCCCTCTGACTCTCATCCTGTTCCCATGCTCTCTCTCAAATAAATAAATAAATAAATAAATAAATAAATAAATAAAATCTTTTTTAAAAAAGGTAACAACAAAGGAAAACAAAGAGAACTCAGAATATGAAGAAATACAGGTATAACTTGTTAGTCAAAGAATAAATAAGAGTACACATCATAAAATACTTAGAACCAAATGACACAAATATATTACGTATCCAAAAAAAAGGTGTCATGAAGTTAGAATGGAAATACATAACCTGTAATGTTCATAACGGGAAAACAGTCAAACATTCAACTTAAGAAGTTCAGAAAGAACAACAGACCAAACGTAAGTAAGTTAGAACACAGAAAATAATAAAAATTAGTATAGAAATTAATGAACTAGAAAACAAAATAAATGACAGACAGGATCACAAAGTCAACAACTGATTCTTTAAAAGATTAATAAGATAGATAAAATTCTGAAAAAGGTAGTCAACAAAAAAATATAGATGGCTCAATGATATTATAAATGAAAAGGGGATATATCACTATAGATGCTGCACAGCTTACAAGGATAGAAGAGTATGTTATAAATAACTGTATGGTAAAAATTTTGAAAACTCAGACAAACAGATAAATTCTTTTTTTTAAAAGATTTTATTTATTTACTTGACAGAGAGAAATATAGCTAGAGAAGGAACAAAAGCAGGGGGAGTGAGAGAGGGAGAAGCAGGCTTCCCTCTGAGCAGGGAGCCTGATGCGGTGCCCAATCCTGGTACTCCGGGATTATGACCTGAGCTGAAAGCAGTTGCTTAACCAACTGAGCCACCCAGGAACCCCCAAATGGATAAATTCTTTAAAAAAATATCTAACTTACAAAATCAATTCCAGAAAAAGAAATTAAAACCGGAAAATAGACCAATAACTACCAAAGAAACTGAATGAGGTTAAAAATCTCCAAGGAAGAAAGCATCCCAGCCCTACATAACTCTTTTCGAGAAGAGATAAAGAGAAAACATTCTATAGTTCACTTCACAAGTCTAGAAGAACTGGATACAAAAGCCGGACAAGGAAAATATGAGAAATGAAAATCACAGTCCAATACACTCATGATGAACACAGATGGACAACTTCTAAACAAAGTAACTATAAAACAAATCTAGCAACATATAACAAAATGAATCCACCATAACCAAGTCAGGTTTATTCCAGGAAAACAAGATTAATCTTACAGTGGAAAATAGTTGGCCAGATATCAACAAATTACAGGAAGAAAAAATTAAATAAATGCTCTCCAATATGCAGGGAAAGTATTTTATAAATATCTATTTATGATTTTAAAAGAAAACACAAACTACTGAAGAATAGTAGTTCCTTATCTTGATAAAGAATATCAAATCCATACAGAATGTCATTTTCAAGGGAACATACTAACCATGAAAGGTAAAATTGAAAATTTTTTTTTATTTGACAGAGAGAAACACAGTGAGAGAGGGAGCACAAGCAGGGGGAGTGAGAGAGGGAGAAGCAGGCTTCCCGCCGAGCAGAGAGCCCGTTGTGGGGCCGATCCTGGGTCTCCAGGATCATGACCTGAGCCGAAGGCAGTTGCTTAACCAACTGAGCCACCCAGGCGCCCCTAAAATTGAAATTTTTAAAAGGCAACACTGGAGACTATTTTATGACTTTGCCAGAGGGAAAGATGTCATTAAAAAGACACAAAAAGTTCAGTGATAAAAGAAATATTGTTAAAATTTTATTACATTAAAAATCAGAATTTCTGACAATATCCAACAAAACATAAAGTGTTCACAAGGATATAGAGCAAAAGGAACAATTATACACCGCAGCTGGGTATAGAAACTGGTCAAACACAATAGAAATTAGTTTTTTTTACTTGGGTGAAATTCATGTAACATAATGGAAATTAATTTTGAACTAGTCAAGTAGCATAGACGAGGCCCACAGTCTATGACCAGTAATTGCACTCCTCTGGATAGTCCCTAAGTAAACTCACATACATGTTCTCCAGTAGGGGTGGGGGGACTTGAAGAAGAATATTCACAACAGCATTATTTAAAATAGCAAAAAAAAAAAAAAAGTAACTTCAGTGTTTATTAATAATAGGATATGTGAACCACAATATATTTATTTGGTAGAATATTACAGTTCAGCAAAGTGAAAAAAATTTAACTACACTCAGCAACATGAACAAATCCAGGAATAAAACATTGAATGACGAGTCGCCAGTCAGAGGGGATCCCAGAAGCAGTGTGGGAGCTGGGTCCCAAGACCCCCAGCTGGGCCAGATGTGATTTCCTTCAGGAAGGGGAAGGGACTTGAGGTCTCATAAGGGCACGTGGGGTGGTGGGCAGGTTGTGAACGGGTGGTCAAGTAATCAGCAATTTACCACCAACAGATAAAGAAATATTTCACTTGTGTGCCAACCAGTGTAGCAGAGGTGGTCTGTGTGGGCTGACCATGAACATAAGAACACAGGAATACCAACAATATAATTCCATTTATATAAAATTCAGATATATACAACTAGAAATACTGTTTAGGGATACAAAACATAAGAGGGTAAGACAATAAAGAAAAACACGGTGAAAAGAAACAGAAATATCCAGAAAATGGTTATCTCGAAAGGAAAGAGATGGGGCAGGATGGATGGGAGTACCACTCTTCCAAGAGCATACGAGAGTAATGTTTCTTGTAAGTTCACTGGTAAGTACCTGTACACCTGTACATACAGTTTATAAGTGCTCTTTTGAATCTAGTAGCTATTTCATCAACGCTTTTTAAAAAGAAGTTCATAGAGAAAAATTTAATAAAACACTCCTATAACAAATGGTTGTGGCTCCTGCCCTATCTTTTCTAGTTGCGTGGCAAAGATGATCTCCTCAGTTGTACCTGGTGGAGCTCTTAAACTCACTTCAAATTCGAAGAGCTTCCACCCAAATCACTCCAGAAAGATCCTTGTAAGAATCTGTCCAGTAAGGTGCAAGAAGGCCAAGCCTCCAGAGTGCATTCACTCTCTTTTATTTAATGTAATCATAGTCACAATGCTGGGGGTTTTTTTGTTTTGTATAGTTTTTCAATCTCCTGGAATCTTCTCAAATTCTGAAATCTTTAAAACTTTTAAATTTAAAAAATTTTTAAATCTTTAAAATCTTTATTAATATCTGGACAACTATTCCCCACTGTAAAATGAGGGTATGGAGCAAAGGGCTCCGTCCTGTCTCTCATGCCTAGATTTCAGTGGTGATGCTCTCATTTTAAGTCCTTTACCATATGCCTCAGCTGTGGGATGCCCCAGTTCTCTTCTTCAAGATTTGCCGGCAGTCAGGGGAAGTTTCTAAGAGTGTATTAAGTATACCTTGAATGCAGGAAGTTTGGGAGGTCACATGTGTGTGGTTTTTTAGCAATTTCCGCCATGCCTGGCATTTGTAGCTTCAATATCCAATTTTTCAGCTATTTGTGAACAACCCCTCATAGCAATCTTCCTTCTCCCAAAGCATAAAGTGTCTAGGCTGCTTTGCAAACCTACAGGGGAAGAGCACGACTCTGAGCTAGACAGGGAGCCTCCTCAAAGCTCCCCGGCAGGAAAAGAGAAACTCTCTGGAAGTTAGAGGGGCTTTATTTCCTTGAGTGCACATTGAAAAGGCAAGTAATCCAGTGACTAGGAAGCATCCTGGGAATCTCTCCTCTTTGGCCAGAAATCTGATTCAGAAGGTAGTGGAGGGCCTATGCAAATATTTCTGCTGTTTGCAAGTTTGGGGATCTGCCACAAGGTTGAGATGGAGCCATGGAAAACGTCAAGGGTCTCCTGTATTGTCTTGATTGAGGAGGTTTTTAGAATTCTTCTCCTTTTAAAATTCAATCAGTACCTCTTTATCAGGGCTCCTCTTATCTTAAGATAGCTTCAGCCTCTCATGGCCAAGCCTAGGAGTCCCATGAATGGCTGAATAGACTCACCTTGGTGACAGAGGGTCAGCAGAGCATGTACTTATAACACTACTTTTATTTTCCTTCATCGCTATTATTTGCTTTATCAGTCATATACATATTGCTCGTTTCTTTTAAGAAGTTGGCCTTGACCCCCAATTCAAGGACCCATGTCCATTCAGAGAGTTTCCAAGATTCCGAAGACAAACTTCCCTGTGCTTCTCCCTGGCTTCACTGCCCAAATCTGAGGGGCACTCTCAGTTCATCTCCACTGCCCATCTTTGTAGATGTAAAGCCCCACCCACTCCTATCCTTTTTCTCGCAAGAATGCCAGCCACACCTGGTACTTTGTAACACTTTGCTTGTTTTTTTGGGGTGTTCACAAGTTCAAAAATGTCTTCATATGATTTCCCAGAATGATGAATTTATGTGCACCTAGAAACTGAATGGCTACTCGTCTGCTACTTTAAGTCAGTGTCTTCACATTTTGACATATGCATCAGATTCAGAAATACTCTTTTAAAAAGTGTCAGCCTTCAATTCACTGTCCTCTGCCTTTGTTTCTCCTCCTGCATTTGTTTTTGGAGTAAACTGTTAACTCAGGAAATCGTCATTGGGTCAGGCAAAGCTAAGCACTGCTGGTGTAACATAGATATCCTTCCAGTTTTGAGCACGGTGTCTGAATTGCATAAACACCACCGTATAGTATGAGACGGTTGCCATGACATCTTGCACTCATTTTTCTGTCTAGTTTTTCAAAAGCACACTGGTAGTAGGGAGTCCACAGTGCCCACCCAATAAGAGATGAATGCCACAGGGGTGACCTCTCCTGCTCCGGTCACAAGAAGATGGGTTGGGGCTCCCGTGTTTCCCTCTCAGTATTTTCTGTAGATCAAATGTTAGAACGTAAGCCCTGCTAATACCAGAATTAATGGTTCGCTGCTAAATTTCAGCAAAAGGTCATAAAGTTCCCAATTAATTTCAAAAAGAGTGCTGTATGGTTATAATTTTGATCAGAAAGCCTGTGGCTGTCCAGAAACCTCAAGGGTTCTGTTATCATTCATAAATGCACTTTTTCCTTTAAGCATTATGCTAAAAAAGGAACATTTGGGGTATACTGTAAATTCTCACAGTATACCCCATGTGAGATATACTTGGGGTATATCTCCCCCAAGAATGACCTCTTCGTAAACTGGACACACATTCACACTGTTCTTTTTGCCTAAAGATCACGGTGAGCATCAGTTACTGGGCCACAAAACAGAGTTTGGAAGACCTATCAAAGTACATAAAATTTCATAGTATTTGCTTACATTAAATACTTACATTAGATAGCCCTAAAATTCTATGCTTTTAATTCCTGTGCCTTTTTTTAAGATATTTTTATGTATTTATTGACAGAGAGAGAGATCACAAGTAGGCAGAGCCAGGCAGAGAGAGAGGAGGACGCAGGCTCCCCACTGAGCAGAGAGCCCGATGCGGGCCTCCATCCCAGGACCCTGAGATCATGACCTGAGCCGAAGGCAGAGGCTTTAACCCACTGAGCCACCCAGGCGCCCAATTCCTGTGTCTTTTAAATTTCATTTTTTTATTTTTTCTGTTTCATACATTACAAGTACTTCTTACTGTCACTTATCCAAAAGAACATTAATAACCCTGTACCATACTGTGTCAATCTCTTCTAATTTGTTAGGGGTATTTCACAAATTAAAACCAAGCCCCTCAGAATATTACATAAATGAAGACTCCTGAAAGAAAGTATGAAATGGCCTGCAGTGGTCAAAATTTATGAATTGTAGTTCATGGACCTTATGACATCTCTCTTGGTTTACCACTAAGGTCCCAACTGGGTAAGTGAAATTGTGTAAATGTGAATTTCAGATTGCTGCAGTGTTATCCTGATCCTGGCTAGCCTCACAGCACATGTTACTTTTTACTCATGTCATTTTCTGCTCAAGATATTTTGGTGGGCTTGGTAAGGCTATGATGAGGATACCCACCTTACAGATGAAACATAACACTGGTCAACATGTGGCCTAGCCTGGCTGGAAACACCAGTGCTGCCTGCTCACGCAGCCAGTGTTCCCTTCCCCACCTTCCCCAGGCTTCCATGGATTTGCAAACATGCTCTGATCCCCCAGAAACAGAACAAAGGACAGCATGTCAGGGCCTCCCTGGTGGACAGTGTGGAAACAGAAAAGAACCTGAAAGGCATCAGGAACTCACAGAGCAGGAAGTGGGAGACAAGTTCAAAGTTAGCCAGCTGTCACAGGGCTTTCTCTAGGTTATCTCCCATCAAGCTGGGGCCTGAAATCTGCCAGGACTTCAGACTAAATGCACCTTCTTCTTGCCGGGACCTCTTACACACCAATGCCTCAAAGGCATACTTGGTGGGGATCCTGAAGGCAGCACACCCTTCTCCACTGCAAAGAGGGTGGCCTGCCTCAGCAACACAGTGGGCGGAGATAAGCCAAGCACAGCACTGGCTGAACACAGCCCGATGTGCTGCCCTGTGTGCACGTTAGTAGCTGGCTCTTAACAGCAGACCCACCAGGGTGCTGGGGGGGGGGGGCAAAGTTAGTCTGAAGAGGCCAGACTTGCCCATCAAATTAACAAGTCCACCCAGCAGCCCTAGGCTGAGGTGCTAAGGGGTCATGAACAACTTCCCCTCCTGCCCGTGGATTTCCATATCTCAGTGGGACAGCTGCTCAGCATCCTAGCTCCCCAGAAAAACCCTACAACACCTTAATGCAAGAATGCAAAGGGTCTCCAGTCTCTGCCAAAGTCATCACAGTTTTAAAGTGCAAAGGCCAAGCAGCTCAGCCCTCCTCTGAGGTTTTCTCAAGCCCCACCAGGTGGCTCAATCCCAGAGCAAAACTGAAACTCTTCCCTTCCGGGAGGCATGAAAAAACAGTTGGGAACTAAAGCAAAGTGAGCCTGGGCCAGTCACCCTGGATTCAGGATTCTGTTCTCCCTTCAATGAGGAAACTAGAGGCCCTGCAGGGGTGATTCCAATCTTCTACAGTATTCAGGAGAGGTGGGATGACCAAAGGAAAATTCAGACAAGCAATAACTAGCTGAAAAGGATGTGGGAGGGTCTACAGATCAATACCAATCCCAGGTCAATGCCACCCTGTCACCAGTAAACACGTGGTCTTTGCCCCTGTGTGTTTCACAGAAGTTGCTCAAATTGTTCCACCTTTCCCCATACCCGCCCTGCCCCCCAGCATACACATAGTTACATAAAAACATCTTAAAGGTGGGACCCAACTCCTTCAGTCCCGGGGAGGACCAGGAAATGATGGGGAGCTGCTCTGGTGCATGGTCTGATCATTAGTTGGGGTTACATAATCATACAGACAAGGGCTGGAGAAGGTTCCATGGAGATCAGTTCAGCGCACGCCCGGTTCGCTGCCACCCCCCACACCCAAAGCCCAGAAAGCAAGCCAGTTCTAACACAACCACACAACCAAAGCACATGATGTGGCTTGGGGCAGGGTTGGGGGGGGCACCTGGCTGCCAGCTGTGACAATGCCAAGGGCTGCCAGAAACAGCCCCTCCTGCCTACAGACCACTGCCCCCAAAGTTCAAGGGAGGGCAGAGCCACAGAAGTTGTCCTGACCTGCAGCATAAACCGATGCAGCCATGTTCAAGGAAACCAACTCTGGGCTTCCCAGCTCCTCGACACCACTTGGGTCCCACCTGGGTCCCAGTCTATGCGGGTTCAGGCTGTCTGCCAGGCTCAGTAGTCCCCAGGCAGCCTGTACAGTCTCAGTCAGGGCCATTCAGCACCACCAGTGTTTCTAATTTTAAAAGATGGTAAAATGTGGGGCAATGCTTGAAGAGGGGGGCAGCCACTGTGCGAGCGGTAAGGCAAAAATGCCCAACAGACCAAGAGTTTGGTTTCTGTTTGGTTTTCTTTGCAGGGGAGGCGGCTTTGAGATTCTGCTTTAGGGACATGGGGTGGCGGTAAAGGGGAGAAGGGAAAGCGCTCCCTCTGCCTTGGCACCCAGCATCCACATCCCCTCCCCCGTTTTCCCTTCGGCAGCAGAGACCATTCGGGTCGCCCTGCACCATCCCGGGGCGGCAGCGCAGGTGCAGCTGTGGCGGGCCGATGGCTGGGCCACAGAGGCTCCGGAGAGAACCGATGGCCTGGGCGCGGGTGCGGGGCGGTGTTGGTTGAGCCGGGAGCGCGCGGCGCACACAGGGTTACAGCCCGGGCCGCCCTGATTGACGCACGGGGGTCACTTCAGGCTAGTGCCGCTTCCCCGGCACCAGGCCGAGCAACCGCTCAGCCCACCAAAGAAACCGCGCGCCACGCGGCCGCCCACCCGGACACCTTGCCCAAGAAAGCAACGACAAGACGGAATCGCAGCCCGCTATTCCACTTTCCCATGGCGGCCGCAGGCAAAAGCACAATAAATAAAACCAAGCGCTCCATCCGCCGAATAAAAATCCAGAGTCCCCTACCTTCGGCCTTGGGATGGCAAACTGGTCCTGTGTTCTCTGACCCACGGATCCAGCCCCTTCTTCATGAATTATTCCGGTCAGTCAGGATTTTGTGCATTTTTTTCATGAACACCTGTTTCAAGTAAGGGGTAAAGACCTTATTGAAAGAATTGTCCTTAAAAAATAGCGTGTGCATACAAATGTCCATCCAGGCATGCATGCGTGTTTGTATGCACACATGTACACACAGAGTGTACATTGGAGCACCAAACTAGGCAGTTGGATAATGGGAGAGTCGGCTGCTTGTGAGCATGCTCGAGCTGGGAACAGATCCACCCTCTGTTATTCCTCTGAATAAATATAAATCACGATCAGAAACCCAAACAGTAGCATCCCTCTTGAATTCCTGCTGCCGAAAAACACGGAATAAATTCAGCCCGCAGACACAGAATCTAATCAGCAGCTGTTTGCTGAATCCAGAGCCAACCCATGCCTCGCTTGTCTTTTCCACTATGAGTCCAAACCTTTTTTTAAAAAGGGGTTTTAACCTTTTAAAGATACAGTACACCAATTACCACTTCTGAATAGCTCTTCCTCCAAGTGCAGGAGGCTAGTCCCATGCCTACAGCCACAGGGCATGCTTTCACAAAGTGATAATGATTTCATTTATTTGTGGCTTTTTAACAAAATACAGAGAAAGACGGAGGGAGAAGGCAAATGCAAGGTATAAAACTAGAAACACATTTATGGCAGTGATGGGCTTGTCGGTGACTAATCCGTGTGTTATGTAAACACTATAGTCCTTCACCTCTGAACACACATATTCACAGGGTCAGACAATGCAGGGCATGCCTGTCACCCCCTCGGAAGCCCCTAACTACTGTCAGAGGACCAAGAAGCCTGCCAAAGGGGCAGAAGGAAGTGGGGACTTGTGCTGCCTCTAGAGTTAACCACAGGGTACTTCTTCCCTATCTTGCTCTACAGCTTCAGGTGCCCTGTCCTCAAGCTAAAGAATCATTCTGGCACTATTTCTAAATTATAATGTAATCCAGGACCAGATCTTATTCCAAGATATTTTTTTCTCCAACCAGAAGCTGGAATCAAAACTACCACCTGAATCTTTAGAGCCTCTAAGGTTCAGACTTAGGCCTTTCTTTGAGATTTTGTTAACACTTTTTTTTCAGGGCTAGACTGAGCATAGAGGTAGAAAAATGCAGTGGGGGAGGGGGAGATAACCCCTAGGCCCCATTTTAAAAAAATATTTATTAAGTATTTCAGCCACCCAGATGGTATCTGTCCCAGTTTTGTTTTGGCTTTTAAAGAGGTAGCAGGAGAAGGAACCTAAACTCCTAACCTCACTTATGTTTATAACAAGAGAAAATGCCCTTTGCAGTTTCTCTTTCCCACCCTGGGAGCCCCCGAGCTCCAGAATGGCACTGCCTGCTTCTCCTCTGGTCCCACCCACTAGCAGCAGCAGCAGCTTACCTGAAGAGCAACCCTGGTGTTCCTATAGCCACTCCCTGGGACTTGTCCCTCTAGCCCTAGCATCAGAGCCCATTCCTTCCCTGGGCAAACCACTAAAACGCTGTCCCCCTCCCAACTCGTGGCAGGCACTGCCTATGCTGGGTCCTCCCAGTCACACACACATTCTCTTCCCTCCTCTCTTCCAGGGCTCTTTAGCAGAAAATTATCATATTTCATGTGTCATCGCCCTAGACGGGCCCTGGCAGCCGGAAATGTCACCAGCCACACAGGTTGGCACTGGCTCTCCCGCGCAGCCACCAGAGACCTGAGCCCAAGAGGCAATGTGACAAGGCTCAGACCTACCACAGGGAGCCCTGCACTCCCTTCCCCTGAACTGCCACCAAGCCCTCTCCCAGCTTCTCCCTGTACCCAGTCCTGGGAGAGAGGACGGCCAGGGGATGTGGATGGAGTCCTAACCATGCTGGGAGCCAGAGCTGCCTCTAGATGCAAGGGGAGAGGGAGCTGCTGAAATTCCTTTCCTTTCCCAGCATGTTGGGAAAGAAACTAAATATGTCTCCATTCAGTTTTAACGATTTGGAGAAAGTGTTCCTGACAAAAACAGTCTCTCACATTTAAAAAAAAAAAAAAATCGTCAGTAAGGCTGGGTGAAGACAAGACTTTTTCACCCTTGGAAGTTTATCTGCCATTCTTTATTCCCCATCCCACATCACCTGCACTGAGGTGTCATAAATCATAATATCTCAAGGCTGTCAGGAAACCCAGAAGGTAGCTTAGTCCATCCTCTTCCTTTAAACAGAACAGCCCTGACTCTCCAGAAAACTGCCAGAGAAGGAAGAAAGCTTCTTCACTTAGCTTTGCAGTGCTTCATGATATCACACAACTTTTTAAGAGTTAAGTAGTCTCAGGCGCCTGGGTGGCTCAGTGGATTAAAGCCTCTGCCTTTGGCTCAGGTCATGATCTCAGGGTCCTGGGATCCAGGCCCTCATCAGGCTCTCTGCTCGGCTGGGAGCTTGTCTCCTCTCCTCTCCCTGCCTCTCTACCTACTTGTGATCTCTCTCTCTGTCAAATAAATAAATAAAATCTTTTTTTAAAAAGAAAGAGTTTAATGGTCTCTGCAGTGACCAACCTGAGTCACCGTGGCTATATTTTAAGCTTGGTCGCTCTTGCCCTATCTTCACCACGTTTAATGCAACCTACCATTTGTCTCATCTCATTTTGTTCTCCTGACCAAATTAAATCCTATCTCTGGGAACATTTTTGTGAAAGCCGATTCTCAAACCTTTAATTATGCTGCTTTATTCTTTAGATGTTGGAGAAAAGCCTCCCAGAGCTAGATGAGACTGAAAGGTCATTTGGTCCAGAATCCATACAATGCTTCCTTTTCCTCTATTTCCACTTTGGAGCTTTGGGTCTCTGGGATGGTTAGTTGGACACATAAGTTTACTCCCACTCCTCCAAAAAAAATTTATATAATCAACATACAAGCGGCAGTTCTGGGAACCAGAGAAAGATGCCATAACAAAGCCAACATTTTGGAAAATATGAAGAAGATGTAAGTAGATGGGATGCGGGTGAGTAAAAGCTATTTAGTGCTGAGAAAGTCATGGTTCTGCACAGACTTCCTAAGAAGAAAGTACACAGGTTTCCAGAAAAGGGTCCTGGAAAATCCTAAACTCAGAGGATTAGAGAATGAACAAAGGTCATGGGCATCAGTTCAGAAGCAAATTAAAGGACATCAGGAACTAAGCTGGTCCCCTCCATATAGAATGACAGTCATTCCCCAGAGCCTTTGGAAAGTGGAACGTTTGTCCCTAATATGGGCAGAAGTCCAAAGCTGAACTGGGGAAAGACCGCAGCTCATTTGGGAATGAGTAGAAAGAGGAAGAGGAAGAGAAGAAGGTTGTTTAAGTAATCAGATTAGACACAAGATATAACGGAGAGATCCAAAATATCCAACATTAGCCTGACAGGAGTTCCAGTAAGAGACAACATAGTTTGAGTGCAATAATCAAAGAAGAAAAAGAAGATAATTTCCTTGAGTCAAAGAAAGACTTTAGGCCTTACATCATGGAAGTTGAAGTATAAGCAGTGTGACTAAAAGAATATACAATTCTAGATATAGGCTGGTACTCCAAGAACAAAGAAATAACTACAAGCTTCCTGAGAGGGGAGAAAAATCAGGCCGCTTAAAAGAAAAGAAAATCAGGGTGGATATCATACTTAACATCTTCAAGGCTCTGTGAAGGCAGTAGCACAATTTTTACAGAATTCTAAGAGAATCTTATTGTAACTCAAGAATTCTACCAGGTGCCAAACTATAATTTCTCTCATATGTGATGACAAAAGAAAGGCATGTTCAAAGACACAGAAGTTATATCACCCCAATACCATTTATTAAATTTTTAAAAAATTACTTGAAGATCTATTCTGGCCAAGAAAAAAAATAAGCCAGAGTCATGAACTCAAGAAAGGAGAAGACATGTTATATAAGAAAATGTAATGAGGAATAAAGCCAATAAAAGGTATGGTTAAGTATAAAAATAATTGATAATGTGGTTGTAAAGTTTAATTGTGAGAAGTTTTGAAATATTAGACAGATATATCAGGAATTAAACTTTCATATGATTTCAACAACAGAAAAATGAGAATCTCAATAGAATAACTAAGTAAAATCACTAGAATAAAAAATAGGATGAGAGGATCATTATGGAAGGCAATTAGAATTCCATCTATCTCCTCTCTTCCCATGACCACATTAAAATGATAATAAGGAAGTTTTTTAAGTTGAAATACAGAATGACAAAGAAAACAGTAGAAGAGCCATTAGTCAAGAAAATTGAAAAAGGATGGGGGGACTGAATTTATCAACTATAAATATACACTTTAATACTATCATAAATAAAACGGTATATAGCACAGATGTAGAAACCTACATGTAATGTAAATGAATAAAGTCAAGTAACAGATTCAAGTGTAGCATTTACTGAAAACTGAATTTTAAATCAATAGGAAAATAAGATATTATTCAATAAATAATGTCAGACTGTGGCTATTTTTAAAAAATATTACTTCTAAATCATACCATATACAAAATAAACTCTATCTCTCTCCCCCCCAAAAAAAAAGACAAGAAAAAAGTAGATGTTATGACTGATCATTAAATCACAGGATGTTATAAAGTTGTGGGTTTTTTTTTCCTAATAGTGTTAAGAAGATAATGTGGTTATCCCCTCTCTGCTTAAACACCATTGTGGTAGGCACCCAAAGATATCCACTTCCTAATCTCTGGAAACTCTATTACCTTATGTGGCAAAAATTGTGATTAATTTAAGGATCTTGAGATGGGGAGATTATCCTGAATTATCTGGGAGGGCCCTAAATATAATCAAAGTATCTTTATAAGAGGGAGGTGGAGGGCAGAGAGGAAGAGGCAATGTGACCACAGAGGCTGAGACTGGAGTAATACGGCTACAAACTGGGAAGCCACCATAAGCTTGGGAGAGACAAGGAACAGAGTCATTCCCTAGAGGCTCTAGAAGGATGACCCCTTGATTTCAACCCAGTGAAACTGATTTCAGATTTCTGGCCTCCAGAACTCAAGCAAATAAATACCTTGTTTTAAGCCACCAAGTTTGCGGTCATCTGCTACAGTAGCCATAAGAAACAAATACAGGCACCATGATGAGAGACAGAGTACTTCCTAGAGAGTATAATAATGATTATCGCCAGCAACAACACTTACTCTGCGTCTGGTGCTTCTAAACTGTATTCATATCTAATTTCATTTAATTTGCATGGGAGTAGGCAGCAGAGTGTAGCCAGTATGACTCTAGCGCTTAGTAGCATGTATGCCTGGGCATGTTACATAAATTTCTCATACTGCTTTACCTCTCCTGGAAAAGAGGTAAGAATGGCATCTATCTGATGGATTATAAAGAACAAAGTAAGACCATCTATGTAAAGTGCTTAGAACAGTGCCTAATGATAAGGGCTCCATAAATAAGAAAGTCCTTCGTTATGCTGTGCTGCAGTCTGTTTCTAGTGCATCCTCTTACTGATTCTAGAGCTGTCCTTTGGATACATACTTAACTGCTGTTCATACTACTTAACCGCCGTTCAAATCTCCCAAGACAATGCCATCAAGAATCTTAGCTTCTCCCCCAAAGATACAGATGTAGTGATAAGAAGGGCCATATGTACCCCAATGTTCATTGCAGGAATGGCCACAATCACCAAACTATGGAAGGTGCCCTTCAACAGATGAATGGATAAAGAAGATGTGGTACATATACACAATGGAATATTACGCCTCCATCAGAAAGGAAGAATATCCAACTTTTGTAGCAACTTGGACTGGATTGGAAGAGATTATGCTGAGTGAAGTAAACCAAGTAGAGAAAGGCAAGTATCACATGGTTTCACTTACTTGTGGTGCATAAGGGGTAATATAGAGGACAGTAGGAGAAGGAAAGGAAATGGGAAATAGGGTAATTTGGGGAGGGAGAAAAAACATGAGAGACTTTGGACACAGAAACAAACTGAGGGTCTTGGAGGGAGGGAGTGGGGGGATGGGAGAGCCTGGTGGTGGATACTGAGGGCACGTATTGCATGGAGCACTAGGTGTGGGGCATAAACAATGAATCTTGGAACACTGAAAAACTTTTAAAAATTTTTTAAAAGAATCTTAGCTTCTTCAAACTAAAAATAACCAATGCCTTCAATAATTGCTCTTGCAAATTCATCCAGAGTCCCTTTCCATCCTGATCATCAACTCTGAACACATTCTTATACATCTTACATCTTAAGGGTTTGGTCCCAGATTCATCGCCATCATTGTACTGGAATAAAATTCGGCAAACTTTGATGCAGGCTCTTTTTTTTTTTTTAACGATCCATGAGCTAAGAATGGTTTTTCACATGTTTAATGGATTGTAAAAAAACAAAAAAAAAAACCCACAAAAAACAAAAGCAAAAACAAACAAACAAACAAAAAGCAGGGTTCCTGGGTGGCTCAGTCAGTTAAGTGTCTGCCTTCAGCTCAGGTCACAATCCCAGGGTCCTGGGATCACTGGGCAATAGGCTCCCTGCTCAGTGCGGAGCCTGCTTCTCCTTCTCCCTCTGTCCCTCCCCCTGCTCACTTTTGCTCTCACTCTCTCAAATAAATAAATAATTTTTTTAAAAAGGCAGAAAACAATTTGCAACCATACATGGCCTGTAAATTCTAAAATATTTTTGGCTTTAAAAAAAGAAAAAGTTTGCTAATCCTAGTTCTAAACGATACTATACTTTCATCAACACAATGTAATATTGCCCCAAACCTTTCTTTCACAAACACGTTGTGCTATTGTATCATACTGACTTAACTACAAGACTCTTTTTTTTTAAGATTTTTTAAATTTATTTGAGAGAGAGAGAGCACATGAGAAGGGAGAAGGTCAGAGGGAGAAGCAGACTCCCAGCTCTCAATGAAGGACTCGATCCTAGGACTCCGGGATCATGATCTGAGCTGAAGGCAGTGGCTTAACCAACTGAGCCGCCCAGGGGCCCTAACTAAAAGACTCTTATAGGTTCAATCAATATCCATTCTCTTCTCCTTATCAAACAGTATTTTTTTTTAAGCTAAGAACAAGGCTATTCATTAAAGACTACATTTCCCAGCGTGCCTTGTAGGAAGGTGTGGCCAGGAGGCTAGTTTCTAGCCAATGGGATATAAGCAGATGAGAACTGTGGAATTTCCTACTTCTGCTCTTAAAGGGAAGGATCATTCCCTTCCGTCTCTTCCTTTTCCAGTGACTGGAAATGTGAACCTGACAGCCTTGTGTATGAAGGATGGCCAAGCACCAAGATAGAAGGATCCTGGGTTTCTGGTGCTGTTGTTTCACCCTGTACTGCTTATTCTCAGTGTGTGAGACAAACAGACAGTTTTCATTTACTTCTGCGATTGTTATTTTAGGTCTATGATGGCAACTGTATCTGTGCCTTAACCAATACAAATATCAATTTCATCTCTCAAATATCTTTCACATTTGTGGCAGCTAAGCCACACATCTCCCCCATTCTGCACTCATGCAATTAATTTTCTGGGCCCCATCACAAGATCTTACATTTAGCTCCATTATAGTTCATAGTGTGAGAATCAGTCCATCATTTTACCCTGACATTTGGGACAGATTTTATTCTGTCATTTATTCTTTCTAATCTCACATCACTCTTCAAAAGGCACTTTAGTCATAGTACCCTAAAACCAGCATTCATCAGTACCTGATCGAGTTTAAGAATAATGTAATGGGGGACGCCTGGGTGGCTCAGTTGGTTAAGTGACTGCCTTCGGCTCAGGTCATGATCCCGGAGACCCCGGATCGAGTCCCACATCGGGCTCCCTGCTTGGCGGGAAGCCTGCTTCTCCCTCTCTCACTCCCCCTGCTTGTGTTCCCTCTCTGGCTGTGTTTCTCTCTGTCAAATAAATAAAATCTTTAAAAAAAAAAAAAAGGAAAAAAAAAAGAATAATGTAATGGAAAGGATAGTGACCTCAGTTTATGGGGAAGGAAATAACAGATTAAGCTAAATTAAATTGGAGAAGGTAGAGGAGAGAATAAAGATGACCAATTATGAAGAGCTTACTATGTTCTAGTCACCCTGTTAGGAATTCCCCCATTGTTATATCATTTAGTAAATATTTCATTCATTCATTCATACATTCATTCTTAAAGTAATAATTTTAATATTTTGAAGCAGTAACTATAAACACCTCCTGCTGGGGCAAAAAACCATAACCCATCCAAATCTCTCTTTGCCTATGTCCATGTGCAGGCCCACCTTCTCTCTGGCCACCTGAAGAGTGCACGCTGCTAGCATTCCTTGCCAGGCTCACAGTCAAAGATGAAAATATCCCAAGCACCTAACTCAATTCTTGTCCAATGTAGGACACTAGACAGTATTTTCATAAACCTCTACACTGGGTCATTTTGAGACAGATAAGAAGTTCATGTTGGCTCTCTGTAGAAAGGACTGAGTGTTAGTTCTGAGTGGTATCAGATCCTCTGGGTTCAAACCCTGTGGACCTTGAGTTAACTGCTTAATCCTTTCTTGCCTTGATTTCCTCATTTGTAAACCTGGTATATAGTATCCTTACCACAACTATCAAAGCCAGATTTCTGCCCTAGCTTGCAGATAATGAAGGTGAGACTTCTGTTCTTTGTCCAAGGGCAGATGAGATAATTATCAGATGAGGATTAAACTCTAGGTTCATTTGGCTCCCACCTTATGGTCTTTCCTCTTCCAAAGATAAAGAAGGAAGATATCATAACAAAGACAGAAAATAAGTTACCAAATCATGCCAAAAAGAGTGACCTGCCCACCAGAGGTAAGGTCAGATGGCTTTTTATGATGTCTAAGAAGACAATGAAATGAAGTTAATGGTGGTTTTCTTCCAAATCCCTTAGAGAAGATGTCACTAGTTAAAGTTGAACAATATCCTAGGATGGTTCAAGTCTTTCTTCTTTTTACATCATTCAGCTTGTCTGGGGGCCCTCGTGGGATGGTTTCCAAGGCAGAAAAAAACCAGCCAAAACTAAGGTGTGCCCCTTCTTGCTTCTGCTTATCTAAAAGTAAATAATTTGGGACCTAAAGTCATACATCCACACACACATGCACATGTATACACACACACACATACACAACAAAACCTTAGAGCATTTAAACCTTAAGATATGAGGAGGCCCATCAGGGACCTCATGGATCCATGGCAGATGTTGAATGTCTCCAGGAGACACAGACTCTCCAGCAGGAATGTTTTTACAACTAGAAAAAAGTTCTGACCCTGTTTAGAATCAATGCCCTAAATGGAAGAGTCATCAATTTATGAACAACAAAAAAGGTATATTAAGATAAATTAGGAAAACCTGTAACCCAGAAACAAATACTGTATTATATATTAATTTTTAAAAAAAGATAAATTAGGAAAATATGTGAGTTAATGTCCCTTGCAGCCTGAGGATCCTGTTTGAGACAGCATATCAAAATCCCTACAGAGTTTTAGAAAAACATAGATTCCCCCAAGTTTCTACAGGAGGGCCTTGGTATATGTATACCTTTAAAGTCCCATGGGTGATTCTGACAATCCTCGTGAAAATTTACTGCTGGCTTCAGCTGTAGAAACCTATATAGTCTCATCAAATTTTGCGAGGCCCAGATACCAACAGAACAAATGTGACCTAGAGATATTCTAACAGATGAAGGAGTCTAAAAATCACATCGATAGACTCAGTCTATTAAGAGTATAACATAAATACCACTGGCTAAAGTCAGAACAAGAAATGGAGTTGGAAGGTATAGGGTCAATGGCTTTCTAATATGCTAGAAAGTTGGAGGCAGAGACTGCTCAGCTAACCAAAGTCTGACTCTACTTTTTCTCCCAGAAGGTTATACAGCCTTGCCAGACTGAGTTTGAGTTCAAGAACCAGGAGAACCCAATGTTGGTAAGAATTGTCTTCTAAGGAAGTATTAAGCCAAATATTAGAGAAGTCCCTCCTGTGTTGGAAGCTTCTAGTGCAAAAGGAATGTGATATAGCACAAAACAAGCTTCTCAGACCTCATAAAATTCTACCTGGAGCAGCCAGTGACATGGCAGTCACATGCCCCAAATGGGTACTCCAGCTCCAGCTACCTACCAGTCCTGCACTGAGACAGGCCACCTGACTCCCACTCCATGGGACCCCCACCCCCACCCCCCGGCTTCTGGGCAGTTTGCATATCCTGGCTAAATAAACTCTGTGTATGAGATACAGGAAGGAGGAAGTTTCTTTTCTGGCAGGCCACAGCCCACCCAAAAATGCTGAAAGAACAAACATGGGGAAATCATAAAAAGCAGATATGAGGCCACAACTCCAAAGAGGAATCTAAACAATCCATAGAAAAAAGATTAGAAATTGCAGTCAGACGGGAAAAGAACTCTGACTAGCAAAGATTATGAACAAACACCACAAATTACATGTAATTTACTACATTCACCTGAGATCAAAAATTCACATGCCTTCAGGGGCCATACAAATAACCCAAGAGTCTGAAACAGCATAGTGTAAGCAAAGGGGAGCTATAGCATCATGCTTCCCTGCAAATCTAATAAACAAACAAACCCAAAAAAGCTGTGTTGGCTGGAAACAGTTTGGATCAGAAGACGAACTGCCAATTTGTACCCCCTGGCCCCAGTGATCACAGTCAGTAAAAGAAGAGAAGAGGAAAAAAATTCATCCTTTCTTAGAAAGATACAAAAAATTGCCTTTAAAA
>PITA01010075.1:45677-73998 GCA_004023965.1 Spilogale gracilis
GCAAAGGTAGTGTGCAAGATGCTCTTCTAAACAAGTGTCATTTACAGGCTAAAGGTGTCTATACTACTCCCTGATAGTACAAAAGAGCCTCTATTTCTTTCCTTGGAGCTATTTCATCAAAAGCACTCCCAATTTTTTTGTTTTCTTCTTATTTTGAAATACTTTCATACTTACAGAAAAATAGTAAAGATTATACAAAGAACTCCCACATACCCTTCACCCAGCTTTTCCTGATGTTAATTAACATCTCACATAGCCATAGTACGATGATCAAAACCAGTTGGTACCATGCTATTAACTACAAATTTTCCTCTAAGTTTGCCAGTTTTTCCACTAATGTTCTTTTTCTGTTCCAGGTTTCAATCCAGGATTGCATGTTGCATTTAGTTGTCTCTCCAGGGTCTCCTCTGATCTGTGGCTATTCCCCAGGTTTTTCTTACATTTATGCCCGTGACACTTTTACAGAGCACCGGTCTGGTATTTTGTAGACTGTCTCTCAATTTGGGTTTGTCTGATGTTTTCTCATGATTAGACTGAAGTTATGGTTTTGGCCAGAACACCACAGAAGTGATATGCTTTCTTTCTATATCTCTCAGTTCCTCTATATTTGTTCATTGCAATTCTTCTATATGGAGAGTTGTCCTTTCTCTCCATTAAATAACCACATTATTCTACTTTTGTTTTTATCAGTATGAACTCATGGGTATTTATTTTGTTTTTTGAGCTATAACTTAATATATCCTTTGAGGGGGAGGCTGAAATTGCTCCAGCTTTGACCATTGAGGCATCTGTCATGATATCTCCTATATTTCACATAATCCTGTTGTTTTATTGTTCTTGCTGATTAGCACTTCCTTACTTCATGGCACCACAGATGCTCCAGGATCATCTTGTCTTTTCCCTCATCTCAAAGTCTACTTTTCCAAGGAGTCCCCATAATTGGCATTTAGAAACTGAGATCTGGGCACTGAGTATGCTCATTACTACTGGGATGCAGTTTCTAAGCCATTTCAGTGGTTAGTCTGGCTCGCTAGAGGTTTATTAATTTCATTGATCATTTCAAAGAGCCAACTTTTGGTTTGATTGATAATTCTGAATTGCTTTTCTATTTCTAATTCATTAACTTCTGCTCTTATCTTTATTATTTCCTTCCTTATGTTTGCTTTCAATTTGCTCTTCTTCTCTATTTTTAAGATGGATGCTTCTATTAGTGGCTGGAGACTGTTCTTCTTTCTAACATATATCATTTAACCTATAATTTCCCCCCTATGCACTGCTGTGGCTGCACCTCACAAATTTGACATGTTGTGTTTCCTTTTCATTCAGTTAAAAGTATTTTCAAATTCTTCCTCTTTGATATGTAGGTTATTTAGATGTATGTAGTACATTTTCCATATATTTTGGGGTTTTCTGGGTATATTTCTGTTACTGACTTCTCGTTTCATTCCATTATAGTTCATAAACATATTTTATATAATTTCATTCTTTTAAAGTTGTGAAGTTTGTTTTATGGGCCCAAATATAGTATCTCGTGGTATATGTTCCCTGTGCACTACAGAAGGATGTGTTGTGAAAAGGAGTATTCTGTAAATATCAATTAGGTCAAGTTGGTTGATAACACTGTTCAGGTTATTATATCCTTAACATTCCTCCTACTTCTTCTATCATTTACAGAAAAAAGAACATTGATGTTTTCAACTCTAATTATAAGGTTGTCTATTTCATTTTTCAATTCTATCAGTTCTTGCATTATGTATTTCAGAACTTTGTTGTTAAGTACACACCTACTTAGGATTGTTACTTCTTGCAGAATTGAGCCCTTTTTAATTATTTAATCACTCTTTATCCTTGAGAACAGTCTTCACTCTAAAATCAATTTTGTCTGATATTAATACAGCTTTATTTTGGTTAGTGTTTGCATGGCATAGCTTTTTCTATCCTCTTACTTTTAACCTATCTGTCCTTATATTTGAAGTGGGTTTCATGTAGTTTGGTCTTGCTTTTTTTAAAAAAAAAGATTTTATTTATTTGACAGAGAGAAACACAGCCAGAGAGGGAACACAAGTAGTGGGAGTGAGAGAGGGAGAAGCAGGCTTTCCACCGAGCAGGCAGCCCGATGCGGGGCTCAATCCCGGGACTCCGGGACCATGACCTGAGCCGAAGGCAGAGGCTTAACCACTGAGCCACCCAGGCGCCCCGGTCTTGCTTTTTTTTAATCCAATCTGACAATCTCTATTTTTTTAATTGGTGTGTTTAGACCACTCACATTTAATGTGATTTTTGAGATGACTGATTTAAAATCTACTATCTTGCTAGCTGCTTTTTTATTTGTTCTATCTATTCTTTCTTTTTTAATTTCCTTTTTCTTTTCTTTCTTTCTTTCTTTCTTTTTTTTTTTTTTTTTTGTTAACTTGGTTCAGGAATGGAGAGAAGAAGGATGTGCTTTCTGTTGTTCTGATTAAGCCTCAGTCTTAGACAAACACTGCATCATTGAATCTTGGAGATGTAACCCTCTCAGTGATCTTACCCCTCCTCTGGGTTACTTCTGAATCTAGTATACGTATCTTATTTTCCGCAGGAGTTAAGAGTTTTTTCCTGTTCCCTTTAACCAGACATTATATGATTCCATCAGTACCCTAAGGGTGATAGTGCTCAATCCTTACACACATAACACATGAATTAAAGCTTTTATTCATAGGAAAAAAAGTCCTGGTGGAGTTTATTATCCCTCCCACAGCAACTTCTGTTCCTCTTCTCCAGCAACGTACCACAAAGGAGACCTTTTGCAGCCTCTCCCAACCATTTCTGTGAATTCATGGTGGGTTCATGCAGAAATGCCTGCCAGAGGGCATGGATCTCCTTTATTTGTGGCCCCTAGATTCACCCTCTTTTGCTAGTGTGCACTCAGCCACACTCTACCTATTCATCAATCACTCCGAATGAATTCTTAAAGGTGTCTGGCTGCCTCTTGCCCAGGTAATTAAATGCTTATGTCTCATTTCTTCCTGCAGATCCTGTCTCTTCCTAAATTCTGGCACTGCTCATTTCCCAGGAAACTCAGTACTCTAGTGGACTCAAGAAAAGCTGTGAATTTGCTGTTTGTCAAGACTTTTTTCACTGTAAGTTTGGGAGTAATTCTCTTTTGAGCTCTCTACACCTGTGAGTAGAAACCAGAACTTCACTTCTTTTGATGTAGTACTTATGCATCTTTTCCAATTACAATCAGGAGAAGGTATGGCAGGTGGTCAGAATAATCATTGCCTTCTTGGAAACTTCCCTAAGGGGATTTAGCAATGACAGATGTCCCAGAAACACCTTTGTTTGTTTGTTTGTTTGTTTGTTTGTTTGTTTGTTTTGAGAAATATAAGATATGGGGGAAAGTCCCATAGGAGTTTAAGTAAAATATACATGATGTGCACCAATTTTCACAAAGAAGAAAGTGAAACCTATATAAATTGAGTATCAGTCAGCTGTAATCCAAGACAATTGTCTGGCTGAAAACCTACAAATCTGCAATTGCCTGGCAAAGAATATGATGCTACACAGCAAACATTATGGTTGGCTAAGAATAAATTAACTCTAGAGAATTTCTAGCCCATTTAAGTCAATTTCAGAATTTCCTACATGTCACTATTTAGTAAGAAATATGACAGGTGACTGAGTACTCAAAATTAGGGCAACGACAAAAATATCATACTTATGTTTTATCATTTATGATAATTTCCCCAAAGGTAAGTCTTGCCATTAATCATTAACAACTCCATATATTATTATTATTAATTCTCAATGACAATGCAACAATACCATTTAGTGATCACTTACTACAAGTGAGTGATTTCTCATTTCATCACATAAGAACTCAGTGAGAAAACTGGGTCTCAGAGGGATTATTAAACTTGTCCAATACACACACAGAGCTAGTATATGCTAGAACCAGAATTCAATCCCAGGTTAGACTCCTAAGATCTTGCTGTTAACTTCTGACCTACACTGCTCCAGAATAATGTTAATTAAGATTTTGTGTGGTCCATTGAGTATTTCCCTCTGTCATTTACAATGCTGGAAGAGGTCCACCCTCGCATAAGAATACAAAAGGATCAGAAATGCCTTATTCGCTAACACCAGTTGTCTGACCAGAAGGACATTTGGTTTCAGAATGGTAACAAGAGACCATTTGTTGGGAGAGCATGACAACTGACCCTTATGAGGTTGGTTTGAAAAAAGGCTATAACTGTCTTCCATATTTTCTGAATGTCTCCCTCTCTCTGCATACATATGTGTATATATGCCAAATAGTCTTTTCTTCCTTTTAACACTACATTAAGATGCTGTCATCCAGTAATTTATTTGTAGTCTCCTTGAAATTATATATATGGTATAATATATACAATGTATCCATAAACCACAACTAACTCTTAAGAATAAGGAGCTCAAGGGGCACCTGGGTGGCTCAGTCATTAAGCATCTGCCTTCTGCTCCATGCCTCTCTCCCACCCACCCCCTGCTTGTGTTCCCTCTCTCACTGTGTCTTTCTCTGTCAAATAAATAAATAAAATCTTTTTAAAAAATAGGGAGCTCAAATTCAAATACAAATAAAAGATACAAATTTTCTTTCAAATTAACATTGATTACTTAAAAAATAAAAATAAAGAATAAGGAGCTCTACAACATACCCACTATCACAATGAAGAGACATAACATGACATTCTAATTTTATCCTAACTACACAGTTTAGAGAAATTACTAGATCTATAGGTGGGAGAGACAAGCTACACTCAAGCATAGTTCACCTTACCCAATCAAGCTGTGTAAAATAAGACAGCAAAGTCAAGATGAAGCAACGGCAACTGCTAGCAAGTAAAGACGAAGAGTGTCACAAAGAGCAAAAGGCAGTAGTCGTCTAGAAAGATTCAGTTCAAGGGTAAATATAAAGCACCATCTATCACCACAAGATGGAAGACCACCCGAGGTGGCCCTGCCAGGATCTGAATTTTATCGCAAAGCAATAACTAGTACTTCAGTACCCTTCCCAAGTCAAGAAGCACACAGAAAATGAATCCATTCAGATGACACGCTGGGGAAGAGAGCCAGAGGCAACTGTTCCAGGGGACTCTGTCCCCCCCAGCCCCACCTGGCTTCCATAAGAGGCAGATCATATTTCCACACACCCGAAATCCATTCACAACACACCAGAGAGTGGCTGCCCATCAGGTGGAAAACTCTGCAATAACTTATGTCAAAAAGTTGTTCAATTAGGTTTAACTTATCTGTAATACATCAGAGCAGTATTTTCATCAGAAGTAGTTAATGTTAAAACATTTTGATGCTTAAAGGGCAAGCTTCAGTTATTAGAAAAATTAACTCTTGGAATGCCTTGCTTCCTGAGGAGACAGAAGTACAAAATGTGAGTGCTCTGCAATTATTGGGCTTCACAGTGTTTCTATCAAATCATTATATTAATCTCAAGATACTGTTTTAAACTCTGAATTAATGTTATCTGTACCCATAATGCTTTAAATCCAGGACCATCCTAGCCAAACCAAAACATCTGGTGACCCTAGTATATTATTCCCCCACTTAGTCTTAACCAGTTTTCAGAAGATTTTTATTTATTTATTGGAAAGAGAAAGCACAGTGGGGAGGGGAAATGAGGCAGAGGGAGCAGACTCCATAGTGAGCAGGGAGCCAAATACAGAGCTTGATCCCAGGACCCCAAGATCATGACCTGATCCGAAGGCAGATGCTTAACCAACTGAGCTACCCAAGCACCCCTGGTCCTGACCATTTTAGGACAAGGAAACCTTATTCTCTTCTTTAACAACAAATATAAAAATAAAATAGTACATGCTAATATCAGGAAACTAAAACCTGAATTATATAAAACAACACAACAACAAAAATGGGACCCTTTACAACACCAGGAATCTCATTCCCAGAGATACTTTCCATTAACAGTCTGCTTTCCAGTCCTCTACATGGGAAGGACAGAATTCCCAAACCCTACCCAAAGCCAGATAATTGAATACCAAGTGCCCAAAATAACAAATGCCCATCCCATACATGGAGGTTAGGTGGGGTCTACCCCTTTCCTGCATTCCTGAGGTAGAACATATGATTGCAGCCTAAATCATGGGGTAAATCATGTTCTTCCTGGTCACTGTGTTAGTTCAACATCATCACATGACTTTTTTTTTTTAGCATCAGTGAGGTGCAAAGAAGCTTTCACTCAGCTTTCCAGAAGCCAATCTAGTCCATTCTCACATGTATCCCTTTGCTTTCCCTTTCCCTTTCCCTTTCCCTTTCCCTTTCCCTTTCCCTTCCCTTCCCTTCCCAAGGTCTAAAGCCTTGACCTTCATTGTCCCAGATGGCAGCCACTAACCACATGTGGCTGTTGAGTATTTGAACATGTGGGACTAGTACAAATTGAGACATAAAATGTAAAAGACACATGGGATTCCAAAACTTAGTAAGAAAAAGGAATGTAAAATATCTCACTCATAATTTTTGTATTGCTTTCATGTTGGAGTGATGATGCATGGGACCCATATCCTATCTCTGTTAGACAGCACTAGTCTAGAACACTTGAACCTTGATAGAGCCAGACCTGATTGTAGCCCTACCCATGGACTTTTCAGATACGTGAATTAATAAATACTTATTTTGCCTAAGCAAATTCTGATTGGGCTTTCTAGGACTTGCACCTAAAAGCCGTAGTTGACATAATGTATAGTTAAATATAGAATGATACTACACATTCAGGATTCTACTCTTTTCATTGAACAACAGATCATGGGCATTTGTCCATGCCAGCAATCTTAATGGTAGTGTGGCCATATGTGCCCAAAGAATTCCATATGTGGGCAAATCACCTATCACTTTTCTTTTTTTACTATTGTTCCCAGTATATGGCACGAGCTTTTTTCAGGTCCTCTGGTGTCAACACTCTTTTTGTCTCTGATCTCTGTACACACTTATCTTCTGCTGGAATTTTCTCCTCTTTTTGCATTTGTCTTCTCCCTCAGGTCCCAACTCAAATGTCACATCCTCAAAGCTGAGTTCCCTTACTACTCAATTTAGAGCAGGTCTTCCTGTTATTGCCTGATGTAGCACTTCATCTTCACTATATGTGTGAACCAAAATATATCACTTCTCCTTGAACAACATGAGGCTATGGGCACCAATCATCTGAGCAGTTAAAAATCCATGTATAACTTTTGACTCCCCAGAAACTTAACTACTAATAGCCTAATTTTGACTCGAAGCCTTACCAGTAACATAAATAGTTGATTTGCACATATTTCATATGTGTATTATATACTGTATTCTTATAATAAAGTATCTAGAGAAAAGAAAATCATAAGAAACAGAAAATACCTTCACAGCACTATGCTGTATTTATCTAAAAAAAATCCATGTGTAAGTGGATCCACACAGTTCAAATCCATGTTTTTTAAGGGCCAACTGTTTATCAATTTCTTTAGATTTCTATGTCTGTCTTCCTTCTCCCCACTATACTATAAATAGCATTAGCATAGGTCATGGGTATGTGGTTCAGCCTTTCATCCCCAGCACCTGGCATAGTACACAACACATAGTAAGTGCTCAATAAACATCTGCTGAATGCCAGGAATCAATGTTAATGGGGACAGGAGAAAGAGGAAGACCAAGGGAAGGTGAAGTAGTGTGGGAGGGGAACCCAGATAATCCAATGTGACCAAGCCACCGAAAGAGGTTGGTTAATGCTGTTTATCAGAACTGTAAAGAAAGTAAGGGTGATAAATGACAGACGAACAGGTCTGGAAGGATTTGAACATTGGTGGCTCCCTGTATTTTCCCCCAGGTACAAAAATAAATGATCAGAGACACAAATGGTGAAGTCTGCAATTCAAGCATTCCTGAATTTCACACCAAAAAAATCTGCCTGAGGTTTTGTTTTCTGTTAGTGAAAACATGGTTCTTAGACTCATTCTTATAATGTTAATACAAAAGTATGGGAGGATCTGGGCTCTACTCAGAGTTCTTTTTTTTTTTTTTAAGATTTTATTTATTTGACAGAGAGAAACACAGCCAGAGAGGGAACACAAGCAGCGGGGGTGAGAGAGGGAGAAGCAGGCTTCCTGCCGAGCAGGGAGCCCAATATGGGGCTCGATCCCGGGTCTCTGGGATCATGACCTGAGCCAAAGGCAGTTGCTCAACCAACTGAGCCACCCAGGTGCCCCTCTACTCAGAGTTCTTATCTGATTCTGCTCTAAGACAAGATTGCACTCTTGACTTGTACTTTGTGGAACTTCTCATGAACATGTTTGAAATGCTGCCCTGGTTGTAGCCCAGAGCAAAAGACACAAAAAGATGGAAGAGCATCCCATGTTCATGGATTGGAAGAATAAACATTGTCAAAATGTCTATACTACCCACAGCAATCTATACTTTCAATGCCATTCCAATCAAAATTCCACCAACATTTTTCAAAGCGTTGGAACAAACAATCCTAAAATGTATATGGAACCAAAAAAGACCCTGAATAACTAAGGAATTGCTAAAGAAGAAAAACAAAGCTGGAGGCATCTCGTTATCTGACTTCAGGCTTTATTACAAAGCTGTGATTACCAAGACAGCATGGTACTGGCACAAAACCAGAGAAATAGACCAATGGAGCAGAGTAGAGAGTCCAGATATGGACCCACAAATCTACGGGCAAATCATCTTTGACAAAGCAGGAAAAAATATCCAGTGGAAAAAAGACAGTCTCTTCAGTAAATGGTGCTGGGAAACTTGGACAGCTACATATAGAAGAATGAAACTAGACCATTCTCTTACACCACACACAAAGGCAAACTCGAAATGGATGAAAGACCTCAACGTGAGGCAGGAATCCATCAAAATCCTGAAAAAGAACATAGGCAGTAACCTCTTTGACATCGGCCACAGCAACTTCTTTCAAGACACGTCTCCAAAGGCAAAGGAGACAAAAGCAAAAATGAACTTTTGGGACTTCATCAAAATAAAAAGCTTCTGTACAGCAAAGGAAACAGTCAACAAAACAAAGAGGCAACCCACAGAATGGGAGAAGGTATTTGCAAATGACACTACAGGCAAAGGGCTGCTATCCAAGATTTATAAAGAACTACTCAAATTCAACATCCAAAAAGAAGATGAACACATCAAAAAATGAGCAAGAGACATGAAGAGGCATTTCTCCATAGAAGATATACAAATGGCTAACAGACACATGAAAAAAATGTTCAGCGTCACTAGCTATTAGGGAAATTCAAATCAAAACCACACTGAGATACCACCTTACACCAATCAGAATGGCCAAAATTAATAAGACAGGAAACAACAAGTGTTGGAGAGGCTGTGGAGAAAGGGGAACCCTCTTACACTGTTGGTGGGAATGCAAGTTGGTGCAGCCGCTTTGGAAAACAGTGTGGAGATTCCTTAAAAATTAAAAATAGAACTACCCTATGACCCTGCAATTGCACTACTGGGCATTTACCTCAAAGATACAGATGTAGTGAAAAGAAGGGCCATATCTACCCCAATGTTCATTGTAGCAATGGCCACAATCACCAAACTGTGGAAAGAGCCAAGGTGCCCTTCAACAGATGAATGGATAAAGAAGATGTGGTACATATATACAGTGGAATACTACGTCTCCATCAGAAAGGATGAATATCCAACTTTTGTAGCAACTTGGGCTGGACTGGAAGAGATTATGCTGAATGAAATAAGCCAAGTAGAGAAAGTCAAGTATCACATGGGGAGAAGGAAAGTAAATGGGAAGTAGGGTAATTCAGGGAGAGAAATGAAACAACAGAGACTTTGGACACAGAAACAAACTGAGGGACTTGGAGGGAGAGGGTGGAGGGATGGGAGAGCCTGGTGGTGGGTACTGAGGGCACCTATTGCATGGAGCATTGGGTGTGGGCCATGGGCAATGAATCTTGGAACATTGAAAAAATAAAATAAATTTAAAGTTAAAAAAATGACATCGTTAAACTAAGCATTCAATTTAAGATCTAGAATATTATCCTTGAAACCCTCTGTGTGGCTCTCTCTGGTTGCATGGTTGGTTTATTTTTTAAAGAATGCAAACCATTTAATTAGTGAACTCCAGCAACCTGGGCTTAGAGGAAATGTGGTGCTGTCCACCAGGCAGGTGCTGACGAGCCTTGAGAAAGGTAGGAAAGCCACCCTCTCTCTCTCTTTCTTTTTCAAACTCTTTGACCAAAAAAAAATACCACACTTTCTCACTTTATCTCTTTCTCTTGGAAGGACTTTACTTTGGAAGGAGATTACTTAAAGAGGAAGCAGGTACAGAACCCTGCAATTCTGTCTCCTTCCTTTCCTAACAGATAGTTTCCATTATGGCTTACCAGGTATTTTTCCTTAACAGAATTGGGCATGCACTGGAAAAGCAAACACTGTATTATAGAAATACAGAAATTTGATAGCTGGAAAATATCTCCGAGATAATTAAATCCAATCTTCTTGTTTTAGAGCTGAGACAACTAAGGCACAGGATTGCCCAAGGTCATTCAGCTAAATATATGTCTTCAGGCTCCAAATCATTATTTTTGTTTTTTATTATTCAATTCTTATTATTGGTAGATTTTCACTATTGATAGTTAAATCACATTAATGATCATGTTTTACTTTAGTGTGAGGCATCTGGCCTGACCTACAGTATTAATTAATATTCTTATTTAGCAATATTAACAAAACTGATTTTTGAGCCATACAAAAAATATATATTCCTCTCAATGCAAAACACAATTTTATTCATAACAGCATTTCTGCTTTCATCCAAGTCATTAAATATTCACATTTTCCTGATATACTGACATTCTTTGCCTCTTGTTTCTACTTCTAATAAAATATATAATGGAACTGAGTCTTTAAAAACATAAATACTTAAGCATACTTTTGTTTATTTTTTCAAGATTGTATTTGTTTGACAGAAAGAGAGAGAGAGTACAAGTGAGGGTGCAGCAGGCAGAGGGAAAGGGAGAAACAGTCTCCCTGCTGAGCTGGGAGCTCCAATACGGGGCTCGATCCCAGGACCCTGGGATCATGATCCCAGTGGAAGGCAGATGCTTAACTGACTAAGTCACCCAGGTACCCCTTCAGCATACTTTTAAGTGATAGAAATGATAATCTTTGAGTTCGAGTTCTCTATCATATCAGGAATGTATAGGTTGCCACCATGCTGTTTGTTAACCAAAAACCCTGAATGCCCATTAGGTGGCCCATACTGTTCCAGAAATGTGTCTTATTCAAGATAAAAAATGTTTTCAATTTTAAATTTTCAAGAATACTTGTATTTGTTATTTGCTTGTTTACTTTATTCAATTGATTATATTTTTATTATTCTCAAGGCACTTCACTAGGCACTGTCGGGAATGAAGCAGATGCAGAACCAACTCTTAGAGAATACACAATGAAGGAAGAGAGGGAAATGTTTGTACAAACAACTACAATATATGACAGGGAGAGTGATCATAAACTCAAATGCCCACAGAGGCCAGGCAGACAATATCATGCATAAAACAAGGTTGAGTGTAAGGCAACAGGGAATGCAGAGCTATAAAATGAATGAGCCCTCTAAAAGAATTTGATTCTTTGTATTAAGGGAAATGATTGAGAAAGAGAAGTTAGAGGATGTGAGAAGATGGGGAAGAAAAAAGTGATAAAGAGAGAACACAAGGGAGGAGAGCATGAAGAGAGAGAAGAGAGAAGGGATAAGGTACAGTAGAGATAAGGGAATAAGAGAGGCTGGTGAAAAAAAAAGAGGAGAGGGGGAAGGAGAAATGAAGATAAAAGAGAAGGCTGGAGAGAGAGAAAAAGGGACAGAGGAGGAGAAAGAAGGAGAAGGGTGGGAGGGGAAGGAAGGAGAAAGATGAGGAATGGGAGAGTACAAAGGGAGGGAAGAGGAGGAATAGGAGGGTAGGGAAGAGAAGGAAAAAGTACCAGGACTGAACCTTGAGGAACTCCAGAACTTCCAAACTGAGAGGTCAGGTAGGGGATGTAGATAGGAAGAGACCGGGTAATAAGAGAAAACCCAGGAGAGCACGTGTCCTAAAACCCAGAAGGAGTAAATGCTTCAAGACAGAGAAGATGGTCAATGGTGCCAGACTGTGCCGAAACTATCTACTGAATTTGACAAATTGAAGTCACTGGTACCCTTGACAAGAGCAGTTTCAGCAGTATGTTGGAGTGGGAGGCCAGGCTGAAATATATCAAAAAGTAGATGGAAGGCAGAAAAGGAGACACTGCATGAAGACAACTCTTTCAATAAGTTTTACTCTGAAGAAACAAAGAAATTGGGCAGCTGTTAGAGTGGGACAAGCATTCATGGAAGAGGTGGTTTTTGAAAAGGCAGTTGATCAAATGCCAATAAGCACAGAAAAAGATGTACCACATAACTAATAGTAAGTGAAATTGAAATCAAAACTACACTGAGATGCTATCTTTAGGATAGCTACTATTAAAAAAACAGAAAAGCAGGTGCCTGGGTGGCTCAGTGGGTTAAAGCCTATGCCTTCGGCTCAGGTCATGATCTTAGGGTCCTGGGATCAAGGCCTGCATCGGGTTCGCTGCTCAGCAGGGAGCCTGCTTCCTCCTCCTCTCTCTCTGCCTGCCTCTCTGCCTACTTGTGATCTCTCTCTCCATCAAATAAATAAATAAAATCTTAAAAAAAAAAACCAGAAAAGCAAATTTGGGCAAATATGTGGAGAAAATGAAACTCTTGTGTACTGTTAGTGGGAATATAAAATGTTGTAGCTACTGTGGAAAACAGTATGGTGGTTGCTCAAAAAATTAAAAATATAATTATCATCTGATCTAGCAATTACAGTTCTGGGGATATACCCAAAAGAATTGAAAGAAGGGTCTCAAAGAGCTATCTGTACATTCACATTCATTGCAGCATTATTCACAATAGCTAAAATATAGAAACAACCCATGTGCCCACTGAAGAATAAATAAGCAAAGTGTGGTCTAGATATACAATAAAATACCATTCATCCCTAAAAATGAAGGAAAAATGCTGACCTCTGCCACAACACGGATGAAACTTGAACACTTTGTGATAAGTGAGAAAAGCCAGTGACAAAATATAAATACTATATGATTCCATTTACATGAGATACTTTAAAGTAGTCAATGCATAGAGACATAAAGTAGAATGGTGGTTTCCAGGGACTGGAAGGAGAGGGGATGATGAGTTACTATTTAATGAGTTTGGAGTTTCAATTTTGCCAAATGAAAAGGCTTATGGAGATGGATGGTGATGATGGTTGCACAACATTACCGATGTATTCAATACCTCTGAGCTGTCTACTTAAAAGTAGTTAAGATGGTAAATTTCATGTTATGTATATTACATCACAATTTAAAAATTGGGGGCAAAATACCACTGATATCAGAGCAGGCTTGCCTACTAATGGGAATGATGCAGGAAAGACAGAGCCATTGATGGTGTTAAAGGAAGATGACCAAAGGATCCAAATACTAAAGAGGGAATGGAATCCAGGCATACACAAAAAGAGTAGTCTCTTCACCAAGGAGGGACAGTTCTATCACACTAAGAGAAGGAAAAGCGTGTACATACCAGCATGGTGATAAATTTGGTGGTGAGATCATGAGGGAATTCTAATCAGCTGGTTTCTATTTTCTATATATAGTATAGGAGAAGATGTCATCTGAGAATAAGCAGGGAGGATGAGATTTGCAGAGAAGAAAGAAGGTATGAAACAGTTTGGGAGTATGAAAGCAATCCTAATAGGGAAACATTGTAAGAAGTGTAGAGTATCCTATTATAATTTGGGATCATAAATTTAAAGCATAACCAGTCAGCTTTGTTTTTATTATTTTCCTAGCAAGGTCAGCAGCTTAAGGGGCCATGGAGAAATCATGAATCACCTGTGCATCTTGAGATTCAGGGTCAAAGATCTGGGGTGGGGGTGCCTGGGTGGGTCAGTTGGTTAAGTATCTGCTTTCAGTTTGTCATGATTCCAAGGTCCTGGGATCGAGCCCTGTATTGGGCTCCGAGCTCAGTGGGGAGTCTGCTTCTCCTTCTCCTTCTCCTTCTCCCTCTGCATGTCCACTCTCTCTTTCTCTCTCTCTCAAATAAATAAATAAATAAGGGCACCTGGATGGCTCAGTGGGTTAAGCCTCTGCCTTCAGCTCAGGTCATGATCTCTGGATCCTGGGATCAAGGCCTGCATCGGGCTCTCTGCTCAGCAGAGAGCCTATTTATTTCTCTCTGCCTGCCTCTCTGCCTACTTGTGATCTCTCTGTCAAATAAATAAAATCTTTTTTGAAAAAAAAAAAGGTCTGGGGTGGAGCCTTAGCTTCTGTGTCTCTAACCACCTCACAGGTGATTCCCATGCTATGGGGTTGCTAGGCCACACTTTGAGTGACAAGGGGCTATACATTCTCTTTTCAAGTCCTTCAGGAGGTAAGACAGTGGGTCATTCATCTCCAAGTCTGAAAATAGTAATAATATTAGTAGTAAAAATCAAAACCTCAATAATAATTTAAAAAGTGGGGGAGCATGGAGAAGGCAGGTCATGTGGTTTATCCAACTGTGGCTGCATTGAAAATACATTTTTTTCCCCTGTTCTCTCATCTACATTTCTGGCCTTAGCAACCTCATACAATCTAAGAGATTCAATCACCATTTTTTTTTATGTAGAGATCATGACCGCTATCTTGGCTCCAGCGGCCTGATGGACACATTTATATGGGTGCCTCATGAACAACTCCAACAATAAATTAGCTCCTATATTTGCTTCTCCTTGGTCTTCAATCCTTTGACTCTTTTTACTTTCCGATTGATCTCCACATTTGATAAGCCATTAAGGCCAATTGATTTATCCCTAAAATATTAGTAACTTCCATGAATGCAAACTAGAACTACTCCAAGATACCAGACACCAGAATTCAAAAGTTTGACACCATACTCTGCTGGCATGACTGTAAAGAAACAGAGATTCGCATACATTGCTAGTGAAAATGCAAGATGGTATAGCCCCTGTGGAGTGTTGTTCATTTTGTTTTGTTTTGTTTTTTGCAATATTTAGCAAATTACCCATGCTTGACCTTTTGACCTAAGAATCTATCTCAAAGACCCATTGGCAGCATACGAAATGATATGTGTACGTGCCTATTCATTGAAGCATAATTTATAATAGCAAAGGACTGACAACAGCTACCAAATATCCATCAATAAGAGACTGGTTGAATAAATGATGATACATTCAAAAAGTGGCATATTATGCAGACATAGAAAGGAATGATGAAAATCTCTATACACTATACATTAAAAAAATGAATTTAAGTGAAAATATCAGATGCAGAGGAGTGTATGCAGTATTCTACCTTTTTAATAAAAAGGAAAAAAGATTAATACATATACATGTTTACTTATGTTTTCAAAAAGAAGAAACATTAAAACAAATCAAAACCTAACAAAAATCAGTTACCTGTACGAAAAAGGAAAGAACAGTGAGGATGGGATGGGAATGGAAGCTAGACTTCCCTAAAGGTACACTCCTTTACAGTTTTGATTTTGAAAGCACATAAATGTTATAAATAATTAAAAATAAAACTAAACAGAAAGGCCACAGAGTAATAAGTAAGAATCAAAACAGTATGAAATCTTTAGTGGCTTCCCACCACTGGCCACCGAGTCCAAACTCCTCAGTCTGGCATCAAAGCTTTCTTAAGCCTGCTTTAACTAGACATCCCCATCTTACACTCCAATGCCCTCCCCCCATCACCTACTGTATTCACATACAAACTATTAACATTTTTTGAGTACCCAGTTAATTTTACCAGCTAGACCACACACCTCTTAAAAATGAAACCCACCTTGGATCCATTTTGGAAACCTACAGTGCTCAATCTCTATTACCATACCCTGTATTGGTAACAATTCTGGCACCTGAAACTTATTGGGGGGAAATTTTCCATTTATTCTGAAGAATTCAAAGACTGAGCTCTCGATCATATATAAAATATCTGACTAAAGAGTAACGTTCTAGTTACAAAACAAAGACAATAAAGGAAGCCACTTAAGTGTCCATCCAAGGAAAAATGGGTAAACAATATGACAGATACATAGAATGGAATATTATTCAATCCTAAAAGGAAGGAAATTTTGACTCATGCTACAACATAGATTAAGTGAAATATGTCAGTCTAAAAAGGAAAAATACCATATGATTCCACTTAAATGAGGTTCCTAAAATGGTAGTTGCCAGCGGTAGGTAGTGGCCAAGGGTAGGGAAGAGTAGGGAGTTATTTTTTAATGGGTACAGAGTTACAGTTTTCCAAGATGAAAAAGTTCTGGAGATGGATGGTAGTGTATAACAATGTGAATGAATTAATGCTACTGAAGAGCAGTCTTAAAAATGGTTAAAGTTGGGGCTCCTGGGTGGCTCAGTCAGTTAAGCATCCAACTCTTGGTTTCCACTCAGGCCATGATCTCATGGATTATGAGATCAAGCCCCACACTGGGCTATACACTCAGCAGGGAGTCTGCTTGAATATTCTCTCCCTCTGTCCCTCCCTCACCTCTCTCTGTCTCTCTGTCATAAATAAATCTTTTAAAAATGTTTAAAATTATAGATTTTATATTATGTATATTTTACTATAATTTTTTAAATTTAATTTTAAATTTAAATTATTAATTTTTTAAATTTAAGTTTGAATTTAAATTATTAATTTTTTAAATTTAAGTTTAAATTAAAAAAAAGTCAGCCATGGGAATACCTTTTAATGCTGGACTTTTTTATACTTTTTATTAATATGAACACAGTTTTAACCAAGGCTATCCTCTCCTGGGCCATTAGGAATCACTTAGGAAAGAGAAATTTGACTTTTTGCTTAAAATATGGTACCACACTCTCCCCAGAAGAGTATCCAATAGGAACAGTCTACCCTGGGACTACTCTGTCCTCTGAGGTTTGTATAACCAGGGGTTACACATAAAAGATTAATTTAAAAGATTTTTTTAAGATTCTGTTGATTGTTCCTAATCAGGGTTGGCATTGGTCCACAATAGCTACTCTTATACCTCTGACCAAAATGCTACTAGTAGAAAGCTCTATCCTTCCCCTCCATTCCCACAGGAGAAAATTACTGCACTGTGAGCTACTACTGAGGCTGAGCAACCACCTGGGAAGAATTTGCCTTCCCAAGGTAAAACCCTGCCTCTTGTACAACATTAATACAATATGTAAATAATAGGGGAAACTGTGCAGGAAGGAAAGGAGAGGGAGTATATAGGAACTTTCTGTACTCCTTGTTGATCTGCTGTAAACCTCAAACTGCTAAAAATGAATAAGTAAGTAAGTAAATAAATAAATAATAAAGTCTGGCAATTAAAAAATAAAACTCTGCAGCTTAAATTCTTTGAGTTGTTGGTAGAGTAATCACTCTTATTGGTCCATTTGTATTGATTTAGTTATTTATTATAAGTATAAATGATGCTTTCTTAATAAGAAAATACAGTCTCATTTAAACATGCAATAAATATTGCCAGAAATTGAAGGATATTTTGTGAGCCATTCACTACTCTAACCATACTTGAACACTGGGGGAGGAAAAAAGGAAACATCATTAGATTCAATCCACAAGTTATAGTCACCTAGTTTCTGCTCCTGGCTGCATTGGAAACCCCAAATTTCTAACACATGGCTTTGCTTCTCTTCTGCCACTTAGAGGACACAGATAGACACACTGAGGCCCTTGACCATAAAGGCAATTAAATACTGGAAGAAGGAGATTTATTGAAATGCCCTTCTAAACATTATTTAAAATGAAAATGAGAAGCTTATACTTCCAGCTATGATGACATAGCTGGTATGAGACTAATTCTCCTGCTAAAAACATCCATAAAAGCTGGTCAAAATAACACACGCACACACACACTGCTTGAAGACACTGGAGAACAACCAAAACACTTGAGGAACTCAGATCGCAAAGAGTGTAAGCATTTCCTGAAGGGAGCTCTCTGGCACAACCACATTTTTCTCTGGGGATATTTATTAATAAACAATGCAGGGCCAAAGAGTAATTAGCAGGCTCAGTGGGTTCAAGATACAAAAACTGAGATTCATGGAACATTGAGGAGGAGGGGTTCATTAAACACCAGACTTGCACTGAGACTCTGGAAGAGTCATGATCTGTGATTAAGAACAAACTAGAAATAAGGGTGCCTGCGTGGCACAGTTGGTTAAGCATCCAACTTTTGATTTCAGTTCAGGTCATGATCTCATGGTCATGGGATCAGGCCCCATGTCAGGCTCCGCACTCAGCAGGGAGTCTGCTTGGGATACTCTCTCTCCCTCTGCCTCTCCCACCTTTTTCAAATAAATAAATAAATCTTAAAAAAAAAAGCACAAACTAGAAATAGATCAGCCTAAACTGGATCTAAGTGATGTCCCCTTACTCTATTTGGGGAAATTAAATCCTCTAAAGGGAGATATCATCCAGAGGTTCTACAATTTTTCATACATAATTTGCAGGATTCGATGAAAAATTCCAAACATTCCAAGAAACAGAACCAAATGGTAGAAATCCAAGAGGAAAAACAGACAGAAGACAAAGATCCACAGATGATCTGGAGTTAACAGACATGGACTTTCAACTTAACAGCTGACAAAATACTTAAACCAACACCTCACAAGGAAAGAAGAATAACTAAGTGGCCAATAAGTATATGAAATTAAACTGAAAGTCATTAATCATCAGAAATGCAAATAAAAGCCATAATGAGATAACACTACATTCTGAAGAATGGTTAAAAAAATAAAAACATCAAATGTTGGTGAAGACATATAACAATCTGTACTGTGTAAATTGCTAGGATACATGTAAATTGGTGTAAATGTTTTAGAAAATTGTTTTGCATAAATTAAAAAAACTAAGCATACATATACTTATGACTCCGTAGTTCCACTCCAGGGCATATATATTATGAAAATGAGCATTTGTGTCAGCCAAAAGATAATGACCAAGAATATTCATGGAAGTCATATATAATAGTCCAAATTACGGGCAGCCCATATGTCCATCAACAGTGGTATATTCCAAGGTAGTATATTCATCCAATACTATGAGACAATGAACAAGAACAGACTTCATCCATGCAACCCATGATGATAAAGCTCATAATCACAACATTGAAAAAAAAGAAAGGAAACATGCCATATGATTCCACTTATGTAAAGATAAAACCAAATAAAATTAACCTATGGTGATAGAAGCCAGAACAGTAGTTATATTGAATGGGAGCAGATAATGACTGAGAGGCACAAGTCAGACTTCCAGTGTGCTGGTGATGTTCTAGTCTAGTTCTGAGTGGAGATTAGAAAAGTGTGTTCATTTTGTGAAAATTCTACGAGCTATATAATCAAGATTTGTGCACTTCGGTGTATATATGAGATACTCAAATAACAAAACATGTAGATAGAAATAAATTATTTAGGCAACTAAACATTCCCTAACAATAGAGGCAGAGGGAACCTAAACTGGAAGGTTCTGAAGACAGCTTTCACCTGTGATCCACTGGCCCTTGCATACAGCAGCAGCTCTCCTTCAAGGCTATCTTCTCACTCACTCTCTCTCTCAAGCCCATCTATCTGCCATATCCAATTTGGATTTTTATAGCAAGTGGTTAAATTTATTTTACTTAACTTCCTGCTGCATGAAGTAGAGACCTCACCCCCATGTCACCACTGTGTAATTAATTTCTGGAGGTTCCCTCTCAGAACCCTTCCTCAAGTCCATGCCCGCATCTCCACCCACGTTGCTTTCATTTGTCCTCTTTTATTTATTCATTCATTCACTCTTGCATTGACTTAATGTGTATTTATGCAGTGTGCCATGCCTATTAGGTGCTAGGAGAGGGGCTGAGGATTGCGGAGGCAAGGCAGAGACGGCCAAAGTTTTGACTTTCACCTCCAAGTTCTTCCTACACAGTCTCACCGACAGGTTTCTCTCCCCACTTTGCCTCCCACTCTGCCATGCCACCACCTCACAAATCTCTTCTCCAACACACATGCGCTTCACACTTTATTTAAGTAAGCAAGACAAGCTCATTAAAGGAAATTTGGGAAAACATATAAAACAATAAAAAGGAAAAAGACCGTATCATTCATATCTTAGTACTAAAAGATTTTTCATAACAGGACTATTTCATCATTTTTAAATGATGGCTGTCTTTTTAGTATACAAGTCTGATCTCTATCCCTTTCTTCCTAGAAGGGATCAAATTAGTCCACTGTCTGTGGGACAGTGGTCATGGGATGTGGACGCCAGATGTTCTGTACCATACAGTCTCCGCTTACACCATGCCCTATGCCTACAGTGTTCTTTCTTCACCTCTCCAGCCTTAAAAAGTCCCCCTCACCCGCCATGGCCAGGTGCAAACTTCATATCTGCTAGATCTACTGTGACACCTGTCACAAGGCACTGTGACTGTGGGAAGGCAGCAGAGCTCTCAATCATGTTGATCCTGGAATAAAACCACCTGGGTTCAAGTCAGATCTGTGACTTCCTAGCTGTGTGACTTGGGCCAATGATTTAAACTGTCTTTGCCTCCGTCTCACGTATAACAGGGGGAAAATGCTAAAATTCCCCATGCAGTATTTCTGTGAGGATTATATAAGATGACCCAGTCAAAGGGTAACTTAACAAAATGCTAGGCATGTAGTAAGTTCTGGGAACATGTCGCTTATTATACTTGTCAGATGTCTGCCTCCTTCCCCTGGACTTCACACGACCCCCAGGACAGATTTCTTATTTATCTCTATACTCCTTATACCATGCTCGCCTTTTTAAAATATTTTATTTATTTATTTGACAGAGAGTGTGTGTGTGTGAGAGAGAGAGAGAAACAGACTCCCCACTGAGCAGGGAGCCTGATGCGGGACTTGATCCAGGACCCCGGGATCACAACCTGAGCAGAAGGCAGACACTTAACCAACTGAGCCACCCAGGTGCCCCATGCTCAGTTTTATAAATGTTTGAGGGTTGAATGAATGATCTGCCAAGTTTTGACATGTTCTCTTGCAATACATATCTTCATAGTGAGAAATCAAAAAAAGTAGGAGAAAGATGGGAAAAAAGAGAGGGGGAATAAAGGAGATGGAAGGAGAAGGAAGGAAGAGGAGGCGGAGGAGGGGGAAGAGAGAATAGTAATGACTTGCCATTGTTCATAATGGTATCTGACACTTGTGTGCACAGAAAACAGGCATCAATCGCAATACCCCAGCCTGCAATGGCCTCTCCTACTGCCAACTCTTTGGAATCCAGGAAAATGTTGGTCCTTACACTTGATGCAAAACTCAACATTACATTCTGGCCCCTGGGATAACTGAGTTATGCAAAGGAGTCACTGCCCAGGGATGGTCCCTGAGAGAGGGCCCTCTGGTAGACCCCTGCAGATGACCCTAGGACACAAGGACTGCACAGGGCCTTACCCAGGATGTTCCAGGTCATCTGAGGTGGAAGAGTATATGCTGGGCAGAGTCTCATCCTCCAGTTCTCCAGAACAGATGCAGCACTGGATGTGTGGAAAATTTAAAGTCTCCCCTGTGGCCCAAGCATCTCGGCAAAACCTGTTTCTACTGACTCCAGATACACTGGCTTCTACTTCTATTCTAGAGTCAGTGATAAATCCCCAAGAACTCATTAGTGGTTTCTAGCACACATAAAAGTACAGAAAACCTTTGTTTTGCTGATTAGGGAAGCTACATAAATTTTTAACTGATTATTAAGAAATAAATGCCAGCCTTTGCAGAGAAACACATTCTTCTCTGTTTCTGAATACCAAGGAGGCCTATGGGGCCTTCACCTCGGCATAGGCCTGGTGATTTTACCCCAGCCAGCCATGGGGGCTGGCTCCACCTCCACAGCTGTTCCCAAGGGCAGTTCACTCATCAGCAGAGGCCCCAAGTCTCCGAGCAGGGGGTCATGGCCCGCATGAGTCAAATCCCACACAGAGAACACATGCCTTCCTAGCGGCTGGCAGCACCACTGGCTCACAGAATTTTGCAAAGCGATTAAACCGTGAACTTGGAAATCAGTCAGGCCTGAGTTTGAATTCCAGATGCAGCACTTACTAGCTCTGTGGCCTGGGGCAAGTTGCTCCTCCCTCTAAATCTGACTTTCCTCCTCGGTGAAATGGAGATAATCATAACATCTACCCCTCCGAGCTGCCGTGAGGATTAAATATACAAAAGGGGGGAAAAGGAAAATGTGTAGATAATGCCTAAAAAGGAATGGGGATAGTACTTGGCACACAAGTCATGCTCAGTTTAGGATAGCTATTATAACTTATTTAGGGGTCACTTTCTCAGCTTTCAGATTTTGTTCTGTAGCATTTCCACTGAGAGAGAAAGTCAAAGTTGGGCTGAGGATGCTGAACTGCAGATTATAATAACAGCTAACCTTTAGGACCATTCACAATGTTCCAGGCCCTGTAGAGGTGCTATTTATATATTCTATCCAGTTAATCTTTACGACATATGGGCCTCATGTGACCATGAACATCATTTTAGAGAGGGGTGTAAGGCCCAAAGAAATAAAATAACTTACCTTGGGGGAAGGGTGAGGAAAAAAAGAAATAGCTTTTTGGGCTAGGGAGCCTGGGAACTGGGGGAGGGGAACACGGCGCTGGGGTGGGGAGGAGGTGGTTTTGGAAAAACGGCCAAAGAAAGGAAAGGAAATAGTAGGTGTCTCCGTGGGTTATGAATTGGTTCCTTTAATGTTCTTTCAGAGACAAAAGTTACGGCTGGAATTCCTTTTTTTTTTTTTTTTTTTTACTTTAAATTTATTTTATTTTTTCAGTGTTCCTAGATTCCTTTTTAATTCCTTTTTAATTAGCAGCTCCACTGTTGTTATGAGACCACTGAAGTTCACAGGGCACAGTTAAGTAGGAGGGAAGCATTTTCACCAGAATTGTAAGCTGGTCTCCGCCAAGAGCAGAAACGCCTATTAAAACCCGCCCCGGCGAAGGACCTCACTGCAGGAAGTATGGCGGCCTGCACCGCAGGGCACATCCCTAGCTAGGAAGAAGAGCTCACAGAGGCCTCCAGAGATCCCACTACACTTAACCACAGTGATCCACCCCCAGGTTCCTCCCAGGGCACAGCTCCTTTTTCTTCTTTCCTTTTTTTTCCCCTCTCTTTAATAATGAATGTGTGACTCAGAGGTTTAATGAGTTACCAGGAGAAGTTAACCAAAAGGGAAGCCCATTGAGTAAACGCATAATTAAAACTGTGAATGGACAGTGGAATACAATCATTGCGGGAGATGGGAGCACACGGGAGCACACTCAGGGGTTAGGGTGCTTAGAAAATGGCCTGTGGGACTTCAATTATTTCTGGAGATGATCTGGAAATTGAAGGAAAATTCTGGAACCCTTCCACACGGTCAGAAGTGAGAGGCTGCCTGGGCCTTTCCTTTCCCTCCACTGAATGACCTAGACAGGCAGCCAGGACTCATTCCCAGCAGAAGCTGAACAACAGTTAAGGCTCTGAATTCATCAAGGGTCTCCTTACCCTTTTGGTGTTAACATCACCAGGCTTTAATGTCAATTACTTCCCTGGTGTAGATAAGTTTCCTACAGGAAATTATAATAGGAGAAGGTGAAAAGCAAAGGTAGCCTCACACTGGATTTCGCTCTTTTGCCCAAACCCAAAAATATTTTGCTTGGCTGGTGAGAGGCAGGAAGCCAACCATGCACTGCCTTCAGGGGAGGGAGGCTGGGCTGTTAGGGTGCACAGAAGTCCACGCGTCAACCTGCAGCTGATTACCCACTTGCTATGGTCAGAATTAGAAGTGAAACCATACGGGGTGCTGTGAGTTCCTAGGAGAATTGCCGGCTGATCCTAATGGAGAAATACAACACTCCCTGGGTCAGGATCTCTGTAAAACAATAGCAAGAGAAAGTACACTCTGCCAGGGAATCCATTCTGGGAGTTTCCGTAACTACAGCCTCTCCATGTCAACCATGCTTATAGACCAGCAGTACAAATTCATGCCGAATACCAACTGTCTTGTTTCCATACAAGTATGCTTCCTGCTTGGAGAGGGCCAAGGCTAACTTATCTCTCCCACTAATACAGAGGCAATTGCTTTGGCAATGAGGAGGGACATGAACAACTCCAGAGCATTTCTGCTAATGGAAACAGAAAGACGTATGGGCCCAAACGTTATGGATGGAGTTCAAAATTCATTTTTAATTTTTGTTAAATATAAGCATATGCAGATTTTAAACAGCCCTGGAAACAAAGTATGGAAGCGACACTATGAACCATGAAGGAAAGCAAACTGAAAGGTGCTTCTGCTTTTAGGTCTTATTCATATACATAAATTCTCCAAACTCCTTTCTCTAAGCTCCAAGCTAATAAGGAATGAGCCACCTGGGTGGTCTAAAAAGCCTTACAAATGGTGGGCAAGGGCCCTAAAATTTTCCTCTAGTCATAATGGTATGTTTATTTTATAATAGAAATACATACATGCACAATTTAAAAGGAAAATTAATATATTAAATTATATTAGCAATATTAGCATAAAAGGATTAGTGATTTATTTTTCATCTTTGCTTAATAAAATAAGGAGAATTATTTATGTTTTTACCATACTTTCTAAAAATCTACCTCCCACTAATCTGTAAGCCACTATAAACAAGTTAACTGCCCTGTGTCCTTAAGAAAACTTAAACTTTGCCAAAATAATTTTTATGCAAATAAGTAGAAGCACGTTTTGTCAAATAAAGTGGAATCAATCCAAAATTGTTATTAATCCTGCTCCAATCCCCAGTTTTTGATTCCCTAGACACTGCTAAACCTGTAGGTATGACTTTCTCATCAACAGTTGTCAATAAATATAAACAAATTCCACCCAGCCATAGTCTGAGACAGTTGTACAGAATGTGGGCTCTGAAGCCAAGCCACATAGCATCAGGTGCTGACTCCCACATAGCTTAGGCAAGTGAATTAACTTCTCTGAGCTAACAATGTCCTTAATATTCCACTCAATGCAAGGGCACCTGGGAGAAGGCCATCATCCAAGGACAAACTGGGCAGAAGGGAGAAAAAGTTCAAAATGCAATGATCCTTATTGTCCAGATTGGACACAGAAAGAAAACTCAGAACCGCAGCGAAGAGGATGATTTCAGAAGGGTTTGTTCATGGTCCAGATCTATTCTTAGCTGAGGAATAAGATGAATACCTAAAAGGTTATAATGCAAAGCAAAAAGCCTCCTAGATTTTTGCCAGCTCAGTGTGAATCACTCCCTGAGTCTGGACAGGGCAAGGCACCCACTCCAGCCCTTGAACAGTACAGTTCCCTGAGTCAGAGCCTCTTTTGAAAAGCTAAAACTGATTCACATCTGGCATTTCAAGGGCAAGCCAAGTCACCCACATGCCATCGACCACAGGTGAGTTCTTCTTCTATTCATAGTAGCCTAGAAATAGGTCTGAAAACACAGAAGAGGCACTGAGTTGTGCAGGAAGGGCACACAGAAAATCCAGAACCACCACGTACTAGCCTCTGAGCCCTTGAAAAATATATTAACCCCTCTGAACTTACTGTTTCTCATCTGTAGAATGGGTGGCACAGAAGTGTCAGTTTTGAGGGGGCCCCAGAGCAAGAACAGGCTATAGCTGGTTTATAAATGCACCACCAAAAGGGCGGGACAGAGGCCACACATGAGCCCTGCACTGCAGGCTCACACACTCCAGCTGCCAGCTGCAAAGGCCACTACTGAGCCCCCACTATGGTACATCCATAGAGGAGACAAGTGGGTTAGCCGGCAAAGAGTTGACCCCCTTCCACCCTATACCGAGCAGTATTTTATCCTGATTAGGAGTGACAAATATTTGGGGTGTGGATGGATCTATCTTTCGTGCCCGTGGGCCTCCGCCCTCAGGACTCACAAAGTCTTCACTTGACTGCTTCTGCTAAAATTCTAATCCTCTATAAATTCACTTTGGACAAAGAAATCCGTTTTGCAGCAAAGAAAGAGCCCATGGGCACACGTCCGTGCAAGCCACTGGTCCCACGATTTAGCACACCTCTCAGATGCTGCTGGCTTGACAGAACTTTGGAAGCATCTCTTGAAAGCCCGGCTAAGTGAGAATGTAGACAGAATACTCTTGCTGTCTTCTGGAAAGCAGCATATACTCCTGATGTAAAATCAAGAGCCTTTATATGAAGCTCACTCCCAATAAACAGAATACATAGATTTGGGAACCAAGCGGGCTGGGGGCCTGGGAGTGGCCTCACTCACTATGACTCCCAGTGTCACTGAAGAAATTTGTGTTTCCTATAGCTGATACTTTGGCTCTGTAGGGCTAGAAAGGCTTCCATCATAAGACATGGTTTTTACTAAAATTAGCGCTACAGCTGCTGCTGGCCTGTTACCTTAAGCTCCACACCCCCACAGCAGGCAAAGTAGAGCTGTCTTGCTGGCAAGTGGGTTTGACCTTGAACATCATGAGGAAGTAGGGGGACTACCATATAATGGGGCCAGAAAGCATATGGATGACATGTGACAGATATGACAAGTGATCCTCTGGGGTGTGTCTTGGTATTGCGATGCCCAGCTTTAACTGTAAATTGGCAAATTCAACAAGCACAGCCTGCTAAGGACATGGTAGCCAGGGGACTCAGACCCTCAGGCATGCACATCTGGCTCACTCCAGCAGACGAGCCACCTTGATGAACAGAGAAGTGTGAGCGGCGGAAGGAGATTCTAGAACCGGCAGCCAGTAAGGGAGAGGATGAGTATCAGTTAGAGCCTCCGGACCAGTTGCAACAGTGGGACTGTAGTTTGTCCCATTAACCCCAAAATTCTGACCAAGAAGAATCCTAGAGAAGTCGTGGGCGGATGAAGTGAGTTTAAAGTGAGAAGTAAGTGGATCTGTGTGGTACAGGGGGCGGACTGGAGCAGGTGTGATTGACATCCCACTCAGATCCCCGTTTACAAGGCAGGGGTGTCCCCATCCTCCTGCTGCTGCTGCGGGCATTGGCCGCTATGGCTCACACCTGTGCTCCTCTCTGGAGGGTTCCTCTTAGCTTATAAGGGAGCTACCTTATTTAGAGACACCTCTCCCAGTTCCCCCCAGGGATACCTGTAACCCAAGGAGGCAGGGGAATAAAAATCCCACCCCCTCGCCTCAAGGCAGGAAAGTGTTTGTGGTACAACTCACACTCTGGAGTTCCTTATGGGATTAAGTGGTCTTCAACTGTTTGGGCTGCTACAACACCACCCCATAGACTGCATAACCTGTAAACAACAGAAGTGTATTTGTCCCCGTTCTGGAAGTCTGAGATCAGGGTGCCTGCACAGTTGAGCTCCAATGAGAGCTCTCTTCTGAATCACAGACTTGCTGCTGTCTCCTTAGATCCTTGCAGGAATCGCTCCTGGGCCTCTTTTATAAGGGCATTCTCATTCCTGAGGGCTCTGCCCTGATGATTTAATTACCTCCCAAAGGCCTCACCTCCTAATAGAATCCCATGAAGGGTTAGAATTTCAACCTATGAATTTTAAGGGAGACATAAACATTCAGTGGGAAACACTGGCTAAAGCCAGGCTTCTAAGACCACATCTTTACCTAGTTTCTCCCTGGCTTGTAGTGTTTCTTTTATGCCGTTAGGGGTTTTCCATAAAAGCAATGCCTCAATCAAGGACTATTTTGCACCTTCTCCCATCTGGGCCATGTTTCCTAAGTACCCAACTTAATCCACTTTCCAGAACACATTCTTAGCATCCACTGTGTTTACAACCCCATATATCATGATCAAGGTATGAGAGCTTGAGTTTTTGTTTAGCAAATATCCACTCTCTTCCCCTTCCTCTGTGGGCAGAAAATTCTCCCACGCCCTCCAGCCACGGATTGTATTTTTCAAAAAAATGGCTGCTACACTATCTCCAATCCCTTGGGCACTTCTCACAAGGTGACCTGAACACCACTCTCATAGAGTGTTGGGGTCTGCCTCTCCTCCCCTTGAAAGTGGCTTTTGCAAGTGTTTCAGTCAAAAGAGTGGCAGAAGTGACACTATCTGATTTTCAAAGCTGGTCATAAAAGACAAGGAAGCGGGGCGCCTGGGTGGCTCAGTTGGTTAAGCGACTGCCTTCAGCTCAGGTCATGATCTCGGAGATCCGGGATCGAGTCCCACATCGGGCTCCCTGCTCGGCGGGAAGCCTGCTTCTCCCTCTCTCACTCCCTCTGCTTGTGTTCCCTCTTTCGCTTCGTTTCTCTCTGTCAAATAAATAAATAAAATCTTTAAAAAAAAA
>PITA01010076.1:0-73823 GCA_004023965.1 Spilogale gracilis
TGGAAGCTTTAAAAGTAAAACTAGAAAAAAGTTTAAAAAAGTAAATGAGGTGGAAAACTTTATCAATGAGTTGTAGAGCTTTTGGTACTTGTAGTCAGTGCCAGGAGTTTAATAAATTGCCTTTCCCCCGATTTGGGGTTTTGCATTGGAATGTTGTCCTCCTGAGCTTCTGGCGTGCTTTCTGGGGGCGGGGCGTGTCATTCCCTTTCAGTCCTTCTACCTGGGCTGAGTCTCTGGGCCCCCCTGCTAGAGGCCGGTCTCCATGGCAACCAGACTATCAGGCTGCAATTCTCTGGTAGCGGAGCGTTGTTCTTTTGCGCCTTTTTTCAGCAGTTGAGGAAGTCAAGTCGGAGCAGGATATCTGTGCCCAGACCTCCCTCCCAGAGGGAGCCTCTACACAGGGAGGGGCTCTTTCCAGCCTCCCAGTTGGCAGTCTGTCACAGCCGGGCTGGTGCAGACGTTGTATTGATTTCTGCCCCCGCCCCCGCTTGTCGTTTCACTCCCGCACCTCAAAGCCACAACTCCTTTTGGATCGTGCGACTTTGTCTGCCCCCAGGGACCTGGGGCCTCTCCGGTCCCACGAAAGTCTGTAAAAAACGTCTTCCCTGGGGGTGTCTACACGCGGCCCACGGTGTGGAGAGAAACAGGAGAGAAGGGCAGGATAGAATCCACTCCCGCTGCTTTCCCGGCAGCTGTGGCGGCTCAGGCGGAGGCAGGCCTGGGCGGCTGGGCGCGCGCCGGGGCCGGGGCCGGCGCTGGCGGGGGGGGGAGGGAGTCCGGGCAGCGGGAAAAGAAAGAAAATAAAAGATTTTAGAAAGTCTCCTTGCCTTGCCCCGGGCTCCGCTGTGTTTCGCTTCTTTCTAGCCCCGATTCAGGCCGTGATCTGCTGTTATTCCTCACTCACAGAGCACTTTCGTTTTGGGGTATTTGTTTTCAATGGTTCAGCTCTGCGGGCTTCCTCCCCCACTCCCCTGTCTCTGGGGGCAAGTCTCCAGACCCTCTTATTTGTTTCTACCTTTTTGCCGATGTTCTTTGTCTCTCGTGGCGGTCCAGAAGTGGGAAATATCACATTTCAGACTGGTTTCATGGGTGTTCACGGTGGTCTTGTAGTGGTTTTTTTTGCTGGAATTCAGCTCTCTTCAGGGAACTCCCCGAAATGCGGTCACCTGGCCTTCCGCCATCTTGACCCCCCTCAATACTAAGTCTTTGAAGTCCAGCGTATCTTTTACACTTATGGCACATCTCAATTCAGAAGCTAAACTTTTTTTAGTTAGTTCCTTTCTAATTGAAGTGTAGTTGATATACAATGCTGCATTAGTTTCAGGTGTACAACACAGGGATTTGTAAGTCTATGCATTGTACTATGCTCACCACAAGTGTAGCTACCCTCTGTCCCCCTATAACACTAAGTACGATACCTTTGACTATATACCTTATACTGTACCTTTAATCTCATGACTTACTCATTCCTGGAACACTATACCTCCCACTTCTTTTCACCCATTTTGCCCACCCTCTTCTCCCCTGCCCTTCTGGCAACCATCAGTTTGTTCTCTGTACTTATGGGCCTGTTTCTGCTTTTTGCCTGTTTATTCATTTTTTTTTTTTTTTAGATTCCAAATATAAGTGAAGTCATATGGGATTTGTCTTTCTCTGTATGACTTATTTTATTCCTTTGCCTACTACCCTCTAGGTCCATCTGTGTTGCAAAAAATGATAAGATCTCATCCATTTTTATGGCTGAGTAATACTCCAATGTATATGTATATGTGTCTGTGTGTGTGTGTACAATCATGCACACATATATACATACATTCCATTGATAAATATCTTCTTCATCCATCCATGTATCAAGACACTTGGATTGCTTCCATATCTCAGCGATTGTAAATAATGCTGCAGTAAACATGGGGGAGCATGTATCTTTTCTTTTTTTTTTTTAAGATTTTATTTATTTGACAGAGAGAAGCACAGCCAGAGAGGGAACACAAGCAGGGGGAGTGAGAGAGGGAGAAGCAGGCTTCCTGCCGAGCAGGGAGCCCGATGTGGGACTCGGTCCCGGATCTCCGGGATCATGACCTGAGCCGAAGGCAGTCACTTAACCAACTGAGCCACCCAGGCATCCCAGCATGTATCTTTTCAAATGGTGTTTTCATTTTCTTTGGGTAAATAAAATTCCTGGATCATATTGTGTTTCTATTTTTAATTTTTTGAGGCACCTCTGTACTGTTTTCCATAGTGGCTGCACCAATTTATATTCCCACTAATGGTGCCCAAGGGCTCGCTTCTCTCCACATCCTTGCCATTGCTTGTAATTTCTTGTGTTTTTGACTCTAGTCATTCTGACAGATTTATGATGATATCCTGTTTTGTGTTTGAGTTGCATATCCGGATGAGGAGTGATGTTGGGTACCTTTTCTTGTGTCTGTTGGCCATCTGTATGTCTTCTTTGGGAAAATGTCTATTTAGGTCTTTTTCCCATTTTTAATTGGATTATTTACTCTTTTGGTGTTGAGTTTTATAAGTTCTTTATATGTTTTAGATATTAGCCCCTTATCAAATACATCATTTGCAAATATCTGCTCTCATTTTGTAGGTTGCCTTTTCTTTTCTTTTTAAGAGAGAAGGAGAAAGAGAAAGTGTGTGTGTGTGTGTGTGTGTGTGTGTGTGTACATGAGCATGGGTGGATAGGGGAGGGGCAGAGGGAGAGGGAGAGTGAGAATCCCAAGCAGGTTTCACGGCCTGATCCTGCAACCGTGAGATCATGACCTGAGCCAAAATCAACAGTGGGCTGCTTAACCAACTGAACCACCCAGGTGTCTCTGCCTTTTCATTTTGTAAGTAGTTTTCTTCATTGTGCAAAAGCTTTTTATTTTGGTGTAGTCCCAGTAATTTATTTTTGATTTTGATTTCTTTGCTTGAGGAGACATATCTAGAAAAATGTAGACAGAATCATTTAATGGCTGAAGTTTTTCCTGACCATTAGGGTCAACCAGGGTAAGTTTAATAGTCCGGTGACATCACTAGCCATCAGGGAAATTCAAATCAAAACCACATTGAGATACCACCTTATACCAGTTAGAATAGCAAAAATTGGCAAGGCGAGAAACAACAAATGTTGGAGAGGATATGGAGAAGGGGGAACCTACTTACACTGTTGGTGGGAATGCAAGTTGGTACAGCCACTTCGGAAAACAGTGTGGAGTTTCTTCAAAAAGTTAAAACAGCTACCCTATGACCCAGCAGTCGCACTACTGGGTATTTATCCCAAAGATACAGATGTAGTGAAAAGAAGGGCCATATGTACCCCAACGTTTGTAGCACCAATGTTCACAATAGCCAAACTATGGGAGGAATCGAGACGCCCTTCAACAGATGAATGGATAAAGAAGATGTGATCCTTACATACAATGGATTATTACTCAGCCATCAGAAAGATGAATACCCACGATTTGCATCAACATGGATGGAACTGGAGGAGATTATGCTAAGTGCAATAAATCAAGCAGAGAAAAACTATCATGTGGTTTTACTTATATATGGAACATAACGAATAACGGAATAACGTAGAGGACATTAGGAGAAGGAAGGGAAAAATGAATGGGGGGAAATCAGAGGTGGAGACAAACCATGAGAAACTATGGACTATGGGAAACAAATTGAGGGTTTCAGAGGGGAAGGAGGTGAGGAGAAGGGGTAGCCCAGTGATGCATATTAAGGAAGGCACATATTGCATGGAGTACTGGATGTTATATGCAAACAATGAATTATGGAACACTGCATCAAAAACTAATGATGTACTGTATGGTGACATAACATGACAAAAAAAATAAGATAAAATAAAATAAAATAAAATAAAAAATAAATAATAGTCTGGTGACAGAAGGCTTCAGAAATCTGAATGTATGAGTAGCCAACAGCTTCCGCAGGGAGCCCTCCTCAGTACTGTGTTTGGTCTGTCTGAGTTCACTCTATTGACATGGAACTGATGCAGTGTAATCCCTGGGATGTGTACACAAAAACGGCCAGTGCTAATGATTCAAGGTGAAATAACTGAGCTTTGCAGTAGAGGTAGCTTAGCAATCCTTAGTTTCTTGTGTTAAGACATTAAGTGTGTGAATTGTGTGATAGACCATTCTTTGTTATTTCCATTTTTAATATCTTTGTGATACTATATATTATATATATGTGTATATATGTGTGTCTGTATACATGTGTATTTATATGCAGTAGATTGAATGTTTTTGTCCTCCCCCCAAATTCATATGTTAAAATCCTAACCCTCAAAGTGATGATGTTAGGAGGTGGAGCCTTTGGGAGGTGATAAGGTCATGAAGGCCATAAAAGAGAAGAGATCACTTGCCCCATCTACCATGCGAGGACATAGTGAGAAGATGGCAGTCTAGGAGGAAGTGGGCTCTCTCCAGACACTTTATTGCTGGCACTTTGTTCTTGGACTTCCCAGCCTCCAGAACTGTGAGAAATAAATTTCTGTTCTTTATAAGCCACCCGGTCTCTGGCATTTTGTTTTAGCAACCCAAACAGACCAAAGAATTGGGAATAAACTAAATGGAAATAGTCCATGAAGCTAACTGGGGGCAATCAGTGAAAGAATACATAATATATAGTGCTACATTTGTATTTCAGTTGTCAATTTAGGCTGCTGGATTATAGCTTTGTCTTAGAAACGTAACTCTAACACTTGGTTTTCAAGCTGTATAACCCTTACCTGGTAGTATTCTTTCTTAATTTCTTTCTTTCTTTTTAAATTTCAAGTTTTTATTTAAATTCTAGTTAGGCAGCATATATGGTAAAATTGGTTTCAGGTGTAGAATTTAGTGATTCATCACTTGCATACAACACCCAGTGCTCATCACAAGTGCTTTCCTTAGTCCGCAGCTCCCATCGCGCCCATCCCCCACTCACCTCTCCTCCAGCAAGCCTCAGCTTGTTCTCTATAGTTAAGAGTCTCTCTCTCTTTTTAAGATATTATTTATTTGAGAGAGAAAGAGAGAGAGAGAGAGAGAGCGCGTGAGAGAGCAGAAACTGAGGGGAGCAGCAGAGGGAGAGGGAGAAGCAGACTCCCTGCTGAGCAGGGAGCCTGATGTGGGGCTCCATCCCAGGACCCTGGGATCATGACCTGAGCCAAAGGCAGACGCTTAACTGACTGAGCCACCCAGGTGTCCCTCTATAACAGAGTCTCTTATAGTTTGCTTCCCCCTCTCCCTCTCTCTCTCTCTCTTTTTTATACCCTCTTTGAGACAGGATCCATTGTTTGTTTATTTTGGTTTATTTCTGAAAACCCTGCTTTTCTGGGCAGTTTTAATCCCAGAAGCATGCTAAGTTGATGTCTTCAGAGAAAGTTAATCATGTCTCCCAGAACCTTCTTTTACAATTTCAGTAAAATTTAGTTCTTTTTTGCTATAAATATTTAAACAGACAAACTCAGAAAACTAAATGTAGATGAACAGAATTTCATGGTTTAATCAATGAAACCTATAGTGACATCAATTAATCTGAAATATTTAATGATGAACATGATCACTATTATGCTTCATAAAATTTAAAGATAAGTGGTAAGCTTTGAACTTTGGCATTAAAGTATACATCTGTTGAAGGATAGATTAAGCATATCCCCCATAAAATGTATTATTGTATTAACTGTAAAAATGTTTTTGAGGATATGATTTAATATGTTATATATTATGTTCTGTATGAGTACTCATAGAAGAAATATCTTTTTCTTCTTGGTACCTGGAATACTTAGGCTGCTCCTAAATTATTGTTTTGTTTACCTTTTAAGGACTATGTATTTTAGAATTGATTATCTTCCTCTTTACATCACCTGCCAGGAAGCTCTGAGCCATATTTATGGCTGACCCATAGTACATTTGGAGGATATTATGGCATGGATTATCTGCCTTAACCTCACACTTCATCTAACTTTTACTTTACCACTATTTCTTACTAATTTTTACTTATACCTTATAATATTGTGTGTTTTTTTTTTGTCAGTGACAGGATTTGAGAGTTGAATAAATAAAACGAGTATCTCATATACATAATTACAAGTGGTAGGAATTTTCATAGTCCAGCTTGGATTGGTTCTAAATATGGGCAGACTGGACGAAGTAGGAAGTTGCTCTGAACCCTAGATGATGAGCCCATGACCCATAATGTAGGAGGAAGCAAGAGGTCACGCTTTAAAATTTTTCTGGTTGGAGCTCTCAGTCTTAATTGTGACTGTGACTCCAAACTTGAGCACTGTGACCTCAAACTCTCTCCAGCAGCACAGACCAAGAGTGTTCTTATAAGGGGAGGCCTCTTACCCTCAGACATCGTCCCTTGCTGCCTAAAATTCCACCAGACATAGATTTAATTAATTAATTAATTAATTAATAATTTTTTTCAGACAGATTTATGAACTACCAAGCAAATGTCTATGGAAGGGCTAAGAATTGGATCTTCCCTCTTCCTTCCACAAGTGTATGGTTAAGCAACAGCATTATAAAGCTGAAAGGGACTTTAGAGAGCCCAAAGAACTCTCACTTTGTACAAGGGGCATAGAAGCTCCCCAGGGTTAAAGTGCTTTGCTCGAGGGCATACAGTTCATAAAAGTTAAATACCAGGACTAGAACTGTTGACTTCCCACCCAGTGGATAGAAAATAGATTTTTAAAGGAACTGTATAGCATCATATAATTATTTGTATATATTCAGTGTATGCCTTATATTTATAAAATGCTCTACCAAAGGAGTATCCCCCCCCCCCCTTGGGGATTCAGTGTTCCCCCAGGTATTACTGTCAGGATAATGAGAACAGAGGTTGAGTGGGCATGAAGAGAGAGTCTGGGAAAAAGAATACATGAGAACAAGTGGCAATATAGAGAGGGGCTGGAGCACCTGGGCGGCTCAGTTGGTTAAGTATCTGCCTTTGACTCAGATCATGATCCCAGGGCCCTGGAATCGAGCCCCCTTGTCAGACTCCATGCTCAGTGGGGAGCCTCCTCTCTCTCTCTCTCTCTCTCTCTACCTGCTGCTCTGCCTACTTGTGCTGTCTCTCTCAAATACATAAAACCTTCAACCAAATAAATAGGAGAAGAGAGTGAAGCAAAGGAGAAGGTTAGAGGAGAAACAGAAGAAGATGAGAAAGATAGAGGCAAAAATAGAGGAGCAGGAGATGGAAAAAATAATAGAAATGAGCAAATCAAAACATCAGAGGAAAAGGGACTGAGGCTGAAAAGTGAGTGAGAAAGATACAGTAAAGGGTAAGACATAAAGGGCGGGTGGGAGGTGCAGTGAGTTAACCTCTGACTTTTGGTTTGGGCTCAGGTCCTGACCTCAGAGTAGACAGATCGAGCCCCAAATCTAGCTCAGTGTGGAGTCTGCTTGAGATTCTCTCCCTCTTCACTGCCCCTCCCACTTGTGCTCTCTCTCTCTCTCAAATATATATTTAAGAATAAGACATGAGAGGGATGAGGAACACCCTGTAGGCAAGCAGATGCTCCATCAAATGTTGTCAATAGTAGGTGAAACAACACACTAAGTGGTTAACGTTAAAAAAAAGTTGAGTATTCATTTTACTTTTTTTAAAGGGTCTTATTTATTTATTTGATAGGGAGAAACACAGCTAGAGAGGGAGCACAAGCGGGGGGAGTGAGAGAGGGAGAAGCAGGCCTCCTGCCGAGCAGGAAGCCTGATGAGGGGCTTGATCCCTGGTCTCCGGGATCATGACCTGAGCCGAAGGCAGATGCTTAACCAACTGAGCCATCCAGGCACCCTTCATTTTACTTTTTAAGTTGTTGAAAGGCATCAATATATGGCCTTGAAATGAAAATTAATGGAACATCTAAAAATGCAAAACCAACAAATAAAACAGAAAACTTCCTGGGTAAAATTTTAGTAGGAGGGAATTCATAAATATATGAATAAATTTTTGGTCTGCAGGGAAGTAGTTAAACTGAAGTTAGAAAAAAAAAACTGTCACCCTAGGTATGGTCTATCTTCCTTTAAATATGCAAATTAAGCATGGGCTCTCAAATGTTACTTAGGATAGGAAAGTTACAATTAGCTGCTATAATAATATGCTCTTTGGTTCTTTCTTTGTTTCACAGTGGCTTTAATTAAAGGCCTAGTGATGTCGGAAAGTCACATTAATTATTCATCTGCAAACATTTACATAGACTTCCCTGTACCCCTTCAATAAATTATCAACTTCACATCTCCATAATTTAATCAAATGACTAAAAATATACCATCTCTAGTTTCTGCCCCTCCTCTCTGGGCTTTGTCTCTTCCATGTTATTTGTTATTGGAGAAGACTTCCCACTGTTATTAGGAAAGAAGAGAAGAAAATCTGTCTGCTGAAACTATGCAGATAGAATTTCCTTTTTTCTACACTGTCATACTGATTGGTATAAAGCTGTGGTTTGCAAATGTCCATAATTTTTTGGAGCAAGATGAGAGGTGCCATAGAATTGTGCTATTATTAAAAGCCAACATGATGTTGGGATATATTAATAGAAGCATAATATTCAGGAATAAAGCAATTTCTCCCATAATCCCCAAAGTGTGAAGAATCAAAGCTTCAACCACTAAGCATAGAAAAATCATAAAAAGGGAAACTTCTAGGGGTTAGAGCTGAAAGAAAAGAATAAGCATAGAGATCCAAATGTAAAAATAGAAGTGCCATTTAAGAAAAATTACTTAAGAAGGCAGATGTGCAATTTAATAGATATTTACTTAGTAGGTCTGCAGTTTGGCCTAACTCTTAAAAATGCGTTGTGAAACAACTAAATCCAAAGATGCAAAGGATGGTGAAGGGAAAAACATCAGTTTTGGACTCGGCTTTAACTCTGCCATGTACCAGTACTCTGATTTTTAGACCCTTTATGAACTTTCTGAAGTCTTCCAGATCTTGACAGGTAATGTCTTAGCCCAGGGTCATTTGATTACCCGGTAGAAACCCATTCAAGCCAGATTAAGCATAGAAGATTTGTTACAAAGAGACAAAGGAGACTCAATGGAACATACACGTACATGCACTAACTATACAGTCCGGCCTTATGGACTAAAAAAAAAAGTTTTTAGGCAGCTTTTCCTTTTCTCTAGGAAATTTTTTTTCCAAAGTCTTTGATTTATGAGTTCTGTACAAGATTTGTATTTCCTGAAGAAATTATAGAGACCTAAATAAATAGATGGACATCTATTTTTTGCACATCAAAAAAACTTCATATGGTTAAGATGCAATATTTCCCAAACTGGTCTAGAGATTCAACATAGTCCCTATCATCATTCCAGCTGTGTGTGGATGCATGTTTGTTTGTTTGTTTTTATAAATTGACAAGCTGATCCTAAAATTCATATAGAAATCCCAGAGTGACCTCCGAATGATCTATTCCATGGGGTACAATTGTGAGTCCAGAAATAAGCCATACATCTATGGTCAACTTATTTTTTATAAAGCTGCAAGAACATTCAATGTGAAAAGAACACTCTTTTCAACAGTGGTGCTGGGACAGCTGGATATCCATATGTAAAAGAATGAAATTGCAGCTTTACCTCACACTACGTACAAAAATTAATTCAAAATGGATGAAAGACATAAACATAAGAACTAGAACTATAAAACTCTCAGAAAGAAAAATAGGTCTAAATCTTTTTGGCTTTGAATTAGGGAATTATTTCATAAATGTACCAAAAGCACAGGCAAGAAAAGCAAATGAATTGGCCTATATCAAAATTAAAAATATTTGTACATGAAAGGACACTATCAAAAGAGTGAAAAGACAGCCCACAGAATGGGAGAAAATATTTTCAGTTAATTTATCTGATAAGGGTCTAATATCCAGAATATATAAAGGATTCCTATAACTCAAGATGGAAAGTCTCAAGCAGTCTCAAATAAACAACCCAATTTAAAAATGGGCCAAAGACTAAAATAGACATTTCTCCAAAGAAGATATATACATAGCTAATAAACACATGAAAAGATGTTCCATATTATTAGGAATCAGGGTAATGAAAGTTAAAACCACAATGAAATACACTTCATACATACTAGAATAGCTAGAATCAAAGAAAAGTATTAAGTGTTGGTTAGTATGTGGAACAGATGAAACCTTCAGATCCTGTTACGGAGTCAGATGGAACAACCACTTTGGAAATGCTCTGGTACTTCCTCTGAAGTTTCAATATAAAGTTACTATATGACCCAGCAATTCCACTATTGGCTGTATATATAAAAAAAAGAAAATATGCGTTCATACTAACAGTTATGTAGAATGTTCATAGCTACCTTATTCATAGTAGCCCAAGGTGGAAACAAACCACATGTCCATCAACTGATGAATGGATAAACAAAATATGGTCCAGCCACATAATGGAGTACTATTAGCTATAAAAGAAATTAAGTTCTGACACATATTACGGTATGGATGAACCTTCAAAAAATTATACTAACTGAAAGAAAACAATCACAAGGTGCACCTGGGTGGCTCAATCATTAGGTGTCTGCCTTCCACTCAGGTCATGATCCTGGAGTCCCAGGATCAAGCCCCATATCAGGCTCCTTGCTTGGTGGGAAGCCTGCTTCTCCCTTTCTCACTCCCTGTGCTTGTGTTCCCTCTCTCGCTGTCTCTCTCTGTCAAATAAAGAAAGAAAAAAAGAAAGAAAGAAAACAGTCACAAAAGATTGTATGATTCTATATATGTTAAATGTCTGGGATAGTAGAGGAGTCAATGAGATAATATATAAAACACCAAGGAAAGTATCTAATGAGGTTCCCCTTTACCATTTTGTTTCAGCTTTTACTTCTTGTCAGATTGAAATGATCATTATTAGGTATATCGCCCATTGAAATTTTCCGTGGCATGGTTGCCCAGAAAGTCCAGAGAAGTAGGGCACTTTGTATAGCCCGACATAGTCCGTTACTGATATCTCGGATCCATCCTGGTAAGCCTGTGTTCTGAGCTCTTCAAAATCCTCCAGAACTTTCGGGCTTGGCAGGGTATCAGGTTCATCCTTTCCCACATCTAAAGCGCCTGGAGCAGTGTTCTCTCCAGAGGACTCTGAAAAGACATGGTGATGAGTTCAAACTCCTGAGTGTGTCTCAGGGGCTATGAGCCCTGCAAGTGTCCCCCAAACCCTGAGGCCTGTACCGTGGATTTTCCTGTGAACCAGAGCAAGTCTCTCCATCCCACCTCAGTTCAAATTCATACCAGAAGGTTTCCTCAGGGGAACGCCATGCGCATCTCTAAAACAGGGGACTGTCTACAGCTGTCTTCACTCTTTGGTACAGGTTAAGTCGAATCTGTGGCAAGTGACATGTAGCCTATAGCAACTTGTTTAAATTCTGTATTCTTAGTTTTGAATTTTCAATAGAGGTGAGCTATTCAGCTTATGTAGTTGCATTTGATACTCTGGGTTTCTAACAGAACTTTTGCTGTGTGAGCCTTATTTTTCAGATAAGGGTTGATTTGCAACCCCAGTCTTTTTTTTTTTTTTAAGATTTTATTTATTGGGGGCGCCTGGGTGGCTCAGTTGGTTAAGCAACTGCCTTCAGCTCAGGTCATGATCCCGGAGACCTGGGATCGAGTCCCACATCAGGTTCCCTGCTCGGCAAGAAGCCCGCTTCTCCCTCTCACTCCACCTGCTTGTGTTCCCTCTCTCGCTGTGTTTCTCTCTGTCAAATAAATAAAGTCTTTAAAAAAAAAAGATTTTATTTATTAATTTGACAGAGAGAAACACAGCGAGAGAGGGAACACAAGCAGGGGGACTGAGAGAGGGAGAAGCAGGCTTCCTGCTGAGCAGGGAGCCGGATGTGGGGCTTGAACCCGACCTGATCCGAAGGCAGACACTTAATGACTGAGCCACCCAGGGGCCCCTGTGGCCCCGGTCTTAACAGATTTCTCAGACTGTGGCATTGTGTTGATCATAAATATCAGTCAGTATTCATGTTTTCTTGTGTGTTTCCTTTGAGAGCGTAGCCATATAGGTAGCAGCTCCCACATGGTCACCTCAAAGACTTCTAAGTCTTTTCTCAGAAGTGGTTTGGCTCCATTGGTGTTAAGGAATGGGGCACATGGACACCACCTGCTTTGATGGTGCCAGAAACAGAATTACTCTGAATCCTACATAATTTCTCAGAACATACAAAGTCTTTTAGTAGCATGTAGTAGAAAATACAGGCAGCATTAGTGTTTCTGCATCTATTGTATGCCTGGTTTATTTCTGGCTGCTTTCAGACCACGTGTTATAACCATTTCCTATTATAATAGGCCATATAGGAGAGTAGAAAGAGCACTGTATCCATTCCAAACTTGTATCAATTCCTCACTCTCTCTACAAGTATGAATGGTGTCCCTGGTATATGTCACTTAACCTTTGTGCAATGAACGTACTTCTTACTAAGGTGTGGTAGGAGTAGATTGTGGGTATGAAACCATATAGCACAGTGTCTGGCACAAAGAAGGAAGACTCTAGCTGGATGGTAATTTGGATCTAAATTCACCTGACTGGGACACTTGACTCCTTAAGGTCCAGTTCATATTGTTACCTCCTCTCTGGAACTTCTCAGGCTCTCTCCGTGTTCTTGAAAATGTAATTGTAATTTGTCCTTTGTGCTTTCATTGGTCTCTTACACCTCTGTGATGGCAATATACCCATGGTCTAAATGCATTACTAGAAGACTATGAGTATTGGCCATTTGCCTTGTGACTTAGGCCTAACCTCCTTCCTACAGTGCTATGATTTGCAGAGATCAGAAGTTAAATGTATTATCATTTTCTCCCACGGGGGATTGCGAATTGTTGCATTTCTGCTATGCGCAGGGCTGAACTTTGCTGTGATTAAAGCACTGAAGGAAAGCAAAGCATTTTCATCATGATTTGAGCCTTCATATTGTTGGTTTGTTCCACTTCCATTACACCTTCAATAGCTTTTATACATTTTTACTTCTCTTCTCAAACCATACTAACATCTCATCTACTCCAAGAATTTGACCTATTGACCTTGTCCTTCTTTTTTCAGCTGAGAAAATCAACATCAGTCTCCTCCTCAATTTCCTCCTCTGACACCTGAAAATTATACCCTTCTTTCTTATGTTTCTTTCTTTATTTTTAAAAGATTTTTGAAAATATTTAACTTATTTATTTGAGAGAGAGTGAGTGAGCACATGAGTAGGGGGAGGAGCAGTGGGAGAGGCAGAGAATATCAAGGAGACTCTGTGCCAAATGGGGAGCTGGATGTGGTGCTCAATTTCATGCTCCTGGATCATGACCTGAGCTGAAACCAAGAGTCAGATGCCCAACATCTGAGCCACTCAGACACCCCTACTTTCTCATATCCTATATTCTCCTTAGCCCACTCCAATCTCACTTGTCTCTAATATTGGAATTTCTCAAGTGACTAGGATTCAATGGGATTTTTTTCCTCCTGATATTTCTTAACCTGTTGATGTTATTTAATCTTTTGACAATTCACTCTTTCCCCTGTGGCTTCTGAGGCATTTTTTCTCTACCAGTTTTCTTTTACTTCTCTGATCTTTGTATCAGAGCCTCCTTTAAAGGTGCTTCTTTCTCTCATCTGCTCATCTTTCATTTATTGATTGATACATTCTACAGTTTTTTTGAGTATCTACTATGCAGTCAGGTCCCTACTAGGTACTGGGGCAAGTACAATGGATATAACATTCACAAAGACTTTGTGTTCCTGGAGCTTAATTCTAATTGGGGAAATCTTTGGTACATAAACAAACAAACAGTTACAAATTATGATTAGTGCCATAAAGAAATACAGAGTGAATGATAGGGGACCCATTATAGATAGAGTGAGTAGGGAAGGCCTCTTGAAGGAGAAACCAAAAATAGTGTAAAGAGCAGAGGAATATTCTAGCAGAAGAAATGCATTTAAATGGTGTATAGAGCCATGGGAATGGATGAAATCACCTGGAGATGGAAAAGAGAATATTTAACATTTAAAGTTGAGCAGAGGAGGAGTCAGCAGAAGAAATAGAAATGGCCAGCAGAGTAGGAGGCATGTGTGATGAGTGAGCTGGGAAGATGTGATAGGCAGATTAATGGCCCCCAAAACATCTAAGTCCTGATCTTCAGAACCTGTGAGTATGTTGGGTTACATGGCAAAGGGAATTAAAGTTGCTAATGAGCACACCTTAAAATAGGAAGCCCATCCTGGATTATGTGAATGGACCCAGTGTAGTCAGAAGAGTCCTGAAAAAGTGGAAGAGGGAGGCAGGAGAGAGATGAAAACATGAGAAAGTCTCAACCCACTGTCAGAGATGGAGACAAAGGGCCACAAAGCAGGGAGTGCAGACAGCATCTAGAAGCTGGAAAACTCCTCTACCCATACCTGGATTCTAGACCCATTGTGGACTTCTGACCTCTAGAACTGTAGGATAATAGATTTGTATTGGTTAAGCCACCAAAAGTGTGATAATTTGTTGTAGCATCGATAGAAAACTGGGCTGTGACCTCAGCTCCGACAAGGTTGTGAGCCAGGTACTCCCCTCAGCTTCTCATTCTCTATACTTGTTCTGGACAATCTTGTCCTCCCTGGGACTTCTGTCCAAGCATATACTTCTGCCTCCCACTCTGCAGCTGTCACCTCTCTGAAATACAGATTTGTACAGAAATCTTTTCTTCACCTGGGTTTCTCATAGGCACATTAAATAGGTATAAAGGCACATTTATTGATCTTTTCCCCAAATGTGAGTTTTTTTCTATGCTGCTTATCTCTGATTGGTACCAACATTCCCTGGGTTGCCAAGTTAATCCTCTATCACTTCTTGCAATGAATCTTTAATTTCTATAGAGTCTCTCTGCTGACCCATCCCTACCTCTCCTTTCTCTTGGCACTACCTTGGTTCAGGCCTTGATCAAATCTAGCCTGAATTACAATGGTACTGAGGCGAAACTCCTGATTTCCTGCCCAATTACCAATCAATTTTCTATGCTGTTGTTGGAGTATTCTTTCAAAAATATAACCAAATGTGTCACTTTTCTGCTTAAGTTCCTCCGGTAGGTCCTGCAGCAACTTTTGGCATCTCAAGTTGGCTCAGCTGAGCTAAAGCCCCTGCAGTTACATTTCTAGTAGGTATCTAGTTAGGAGGTGAGAGCTGGAGGACGGTAGCAACACACACCTCTTCCAAGTTACTCAAACAGACATTAATTTAGGTGCTGCTGAGAAGAAATTTGGCAGATATGATTAAAGTCCTCTAATTAGTTGACTTTGAATTAATCAGGGAGATTATGCTGGGTGGGCCTGACTTAATCATCGGAAGACCTTTAAAAAAGGGTGGGCCTTCTCTGAGTGCAGAGATGCCTGACTGTGAATGATGACTTTACCTTGTGCCCATGGAGCTCCAGCATGCTCTTGAACTCCCCTCCCACGGTGTGAGGCCTGTGGACTTCAGAATTGCTGGGTTAGCCCCCACTCCGGGGCAAGCCAGTTCCATGCAATGAATCCTTCCGTATCTATCTCTATCTGTATCTACATACAGACTAATATCTAGAGCTACATCTGTATGTGTGTATGTGTGTTTGTGTGTGACCTACTTGTTCTCCAGTTGAATGGTGTCCAATAAAAAAGTTGGTATTGGAAGCTGTGGCTCCAGAGGAACAGAATTTTTTTTAAGATTAATTTAATTTAATTTAATTTTATTTTATTATTTTTTTTTTTAAGATTTTATTTATTTGACAGAGAGAAACACAGCCAGAGAGGGAACACAAGCAGGGGGAGTGAGAGAGGGAGAAGCAGGCTTCCTGCCGAGCAGGGAGCCCGATGTGGGACTCGATCCCAGGTCTCCAGGATCATGACCTGAGCCGAAGGCAGTGTCTTAACCAACTGAGCCACCCAGGCGTCCCAAATTTTTTTTTTATTTTAGAGAGAGAGAGATGAGGAGAGGAAGGGCCAGAGGGAAAGAGAGTATCTTAAGCAAGCTTGCTGAGAGCAGAGTCCTATGTGGTGCTCTATCCCAGGATCCTGCGATCACTACCCGAGCCCAAATCAAGAGTAAGACACTTAACCGACTGAGCCACCCAGGCACCCCCCGAGGAACAGAATCTTAAGGATAAGTTCTCTGAATTGATTTTTTCATTCTATGGAGTTGGCTCTCTGATTAGATTTAAAAGCACTAATGACTGACTCTATTTCTAGAGGCATGAAGTGGCAATCATGTTAATAAAATTATCGTATTTAGGTACCTGTAATCAACTACAGAGGGCAAGGCTCTGGGTCAGCAAGTATTAGCAACCTCAGTACATTTTAGTCAAAGTAAGGAATTTAATGAACTTGGTTGTTTTCAACTGCACTGGAAAAAGTAGGGGACAAAAATGATGAGCTCAGGGCTTCAAATTCCCAGTTCAAGTTACATATAATGACCTGAAAGCTTCTATAACTTTCCTGAAGGAAACTCTTATTTCCTTTAGCTGCAAGGCCAAGACTTTCTAAAACCAAACCCCGAGTTTCCTTTTGCAAGTGGCTAAATTATGACACAAATTGAATTTCCAGCCCTACAGTGTCTATTCTGTTAAAAATAGATCTTTCCTGGGATGGAATGGGATCAAGAACATGGTGGATTCCACTGAAGATGAGGGAACTTGGACTCCTAAATTTAAGAGGCTTTTTTTGCCCCGTGGAAGCAGGTTTTACGCTCTGGCCTGCAAAGGTTAGTCGTATATGTGAGATTGGGCGTGAGCCCTGTTAAGTAGGGCACAGGTACATTGCATGAGGAAGTGATCCAAATGCCGATGATCTCTTCTCCTGCTTTATTACCTTCTCTTTCCCAGCCTGTTCTTACAGCCTCATGAGGAGTTCTCTATGACCAGTTGACCGAACAAGAAAACACTCAAGCCTGGTTTTACAGATGTTTCTGTGTGATATGCAGGCAGAAACCTGAAGTGGACAACTGCCATACTATATATAGTCCCTCTCTGGGACATCCGTGAAAGCAGGTGGTGAAGGGAGATTCTCCAAGGGGGTTAAATTCTGAGCAGTGCACCTGGTTGTTTATTTTACTTGGAAGGAGAAACGGCCAGGTGTGTGATTGCATACTGATTCATGGGCTGGGGCCAGTGGTGTGGCTGGATGGTCAGGGACTTAGGAGGAATGTGATTAGAAAAGTGGTAACAAGGAAGTCTGGGAAGAGGGATGAGAATGGGAAAAAATGTAAAGATGTTTGTGTCCCATGTGACTCCTCACCAGAGGGTGATCTCAGCGGAAGAGGATTTTAATACCCAAGTGGATAGAATGACATGTTCTGTGGTTACCACTCAGCCTCTTTCCCCAGCCACTCCTGTCATTGCCCAATGGACTCTTGAACCAGTGGCCATGGTGGCAGGGACTGAGGGTATGGATGGACTTGACAAAGTAGAAGAGCACTCATCAAGGCCAGCCTGGCTAGAGGCACTGCTCAGTGACCAAACTGCCAGAAGCAGAGACCAACATTGGGTCCCCCCTTTCCTTATGGCATCATTTCCTGGGGTGATCAGCCTATTCCCCATTACATCAGACAGCTTTCATCATGGAAAGTGCATAACTTTGTCCTTACTAAAATATAAACTTATTCTTTTTTTTTTCTTTTTTTAAAGATTTTATTTATTTGACAGAGAGAAACACAGCAAGAAGGGGAACACAAGCAGGGGGAGTGAGAGAGGAAGAAGCAGGCCTCCTGCCGAGCAGGGAGCCCGATGTGGGACTCAATCCCGGGTCTCCGGGATCATGACCTGAGCCGAAGGCAGTCGCTTAACCAACTGAGCCACCCAGGCGCCCCAAAACTTATTCTTTTTTTAAAGATTTTATTTACTTATTTGACACAGAGAGAGATCACAAGTAGGCAGAGAGGCAGGCAGAGAGGAGGAAGCAGAGGAGGAAGAAGGCCCCCTGCTGAGCAGAGAGCCCGACATGGGCCTCATTCCCAGGGCCCTGGGATCACGACCCAAGCTGAAGGCAGAGGCTTTAACCCACTGAGCCACCCAGGTGCCCATAAACTTATTCTTAACATGGATTTTTCCTTCTCTGTACACAAATGCTTCCACCAGAACTTCCATACATAGATTTATAGAATGCCTTTTTAACGTCACAGTATTCCATATGGCATCACTTCCAACCAAGAAAAAAATTGCATGGCAAATGAAGTGCAGCAATGAACCCATAGCAATGGGCCCTTGGCCATGGAATTCCCTGGTCTTTTCATGTTCTCCATCATTCCAAGAATCTGGCTTAAAAAATAAGTGAATGTCTCTCTGAATAACCAGCTCTGGTGCCAGGTACATAAAAATACTTTGCAGAACTGAGACAGCATCCTCCAGGATGCAGTATATATTCTAAATTTCGTGTATAATATTTGTTACTGTTTCTTCTATAGCCAGGATTCATGGGTCCAGGAATCAAGATGTGAAAATGCCACTGCCTCCTCTCAGTATTTCCCTTAGTGACACACAAAACTTGTGCTTCCTGGCCCTGTATCTTTAAGTATCACCAAAGGCACACAATTATTTCGTTGAACTTGAAGTTGACATGGCCACCTGTCAACTTTGGGCTCCTCCTGCTTCAGAATCAACAAACAAAGAAGGGGGTTACTGTACTGGCTGTGATGATTTATGTGACCAATCTTACATGTTTTGAGATTTGGGGAGCTTAAAGAAGGCATCAGATATAACATTCCTTAGAAATATAACTCAAATTCCTCAACTTCAACAGTAAATGAAATAAATCAGCATCACTACCTGGACATTGATAGCTGTGTCAAATAATTGTGTTTAAATTTCCAGGACCTACACTGTGCCACAGGTAAGATACGTAGTGAATATACCGTACTCCCTCAGTGAAATGAATATCCTCACTTATGAGCTCCCCCCCTGAATCTCTTTTTGTTTTAACCATGGCAGGATCACCTTTTGTCAAAAGCAGTGATCACAAATAATGTGAAGATTGCAACTACTGTGATACATGATGCATCACTGTTTCTTTCAAGGGCTTTTTTCCTCAGTGTAAATTTTTTTTTTTTTAGATATTTTATTTTTAAGCAATCTCTACATCCAACCTGGGGCTCAAACTCACAACCCCGAGATCAAGATCACATGCTCTGCTGACTGAGCCAGCCAGGAACCGCGCCCCTCCTTAGTGTAAATATTTTCTGTCTGGAACACACGTAACCCAGACATCCAAGACTTGGCCCAGCTGTGAGTATGACTGTTACCATGGGACATTAATGCCCAGCCTGTTCCTTAGTCTGCTTGTCCTTATAGGACCTCATCTCCCTCTCAAAGGTTTCCTCTAGCTGTTTCAAGCAGCCTCCACAATTCTGATGTTTCACATATGCTCATAAATAATTATGTCTGCGCTCTTCCCCTGTAGTGCAACCCCGTGACTGCAAACCACAAGAGAGGTACCTTCCCCTGGCAAAGAGCTTTTGTTTGAGGATGTTTTCTGCTGGGCACTGCTGCCTTCGACCTGCTCTCTGCCAAGGCTGTGTTTCCTGGTGGGGTTGGAGGAAAGGGAGAGGAGTCTCTCTGATTCTGTATGCATTTGGTCAGCTAGACAGAAGGTGGCTCTGTTGTGTTCAGAGCCTCCTGCAGTCTTTCATAAATATACTTCCTTGGCCTTTTGCCCTGCTACTGCTCTCAGAGGAACTTGAACTCATCCATCAGTACAGCCACGTACTGATGAGAAAGGAGAGAGAAAAATGGGCATAGCATTCCCATCACTGTCCCCAATTTCCTCCTGTCTTTATTCCCTACCTGCATCTATACCTCTCTGTCTCCTCTCAGCAAAAATTAAAAAATCAAACCCCTAAACCAGAAAAAAACAAAGGCAGAAAAGAGCCAACCCCTGCACCCCAAAAGGCACATATACTGTAAAGATAGATACTTGGATGCTACTGATACTTCAGACAGTGTGATTCTTAGTTGTACAGGAAGGTCCTGTGGGACAATTAAAAAATTTTTTTTCATTGTTAAATCATGTTAGACTCTGCATAAAATATCATCAGTTAGTTGTTATTTGGGTATACTTGCTTTACCAGTTCAGCTCCCATCACTTTATAATTTTTCCCTTAAGTATTCCAAATATGTATTAGTTCCATATCTAGAACAATATTGCAACATATTATTTCAGGCATGACTATATACAGTAATCCTATAGGCTGAATCCCCAAAAAAAGAGGTTAGCCTCTTCTATTAGAGATCAATTTACTTTTGCTTTCAAGTTTCAAAAGAATCAGAAAAATACATTTGAAATTCATGCTGAGGGCCTAGGATTAAAAGCCAGTGTCTCTGCCTTTTGTGGTCTGGAAGAATTGTGAGAGAGCATGAGCTCTAAAGTCAGAAACACCCGAATTCCAACTTCACTCACTTACATATGCTTGGTTGTGAAGCTTTATGGACTTCGGTTTACCCCTTTGAAAATGGAAGATACTCCCAGTATTCATGTCCGGGTTAAATAAGATGATGCAAAGTGCCTGGTACCTGGGAGCTCAGCAATCGTTACTTCCTCCTACCTAATAGGCAGTGCCTGTTCCTCCAGAGTGGTCTTGTACTTCAGCAAATCATTACTGTATGGAATTTCAGAGCCGGGAAGAAATAGCCCTCAGTTTTCATTGCCATGAGGACAGAATCAGAGCAGTGAAAAATTTCCTCCCCAAACAGGAACAACGGTTAACAAAGTAACACCTTTTTAATTGATAGCAAATATGTGATTTCTTTCCTTTTCTTTCCCCCTTAAGTCCAACTAGTTTCCCTAATCCTACGTATTTACTCTGAACCGACCAAAAGGGAAAGTTCGTGATTGATTTTCTCCTTACTATGAAAATATTAGCAGTGATAGCTAGTACTTTCATATTAGTTAGAAGTAACTGCTGCCTGCAGAATATCATGCAAAGTACCTGGGATTTTATTATAATCTAAAATTAGATCTTTTCATTATCAATGTCTGTATTTGTCAGCTGGCTTTAAGCTATATTTACATATTATTCATAAAAGCTCAAGGAATTACAATGGTCATTTAGTCTTTCTTTCATCCTCTAAATAGAATCATATCCAAAAAGAATTTTTCTATTCTTTGTTTTGACATGCCTGAAATTGACTCAGTTAATTTCCATGGTAATATATTCACTCCATAGTTTTTGTGGTGTTAATAACCAATCTGACCTACTAAGACTTAAGCCTCTTCTCTCTTACCAAAGATACAGAAAAAAGATATTCATTGTTATTAATATATTTTTATTTGCCCTAATTAAGAAAGATCCCAAGTTACAATGTTTTCTTTATGAGTTAACTTTTTGTCATGTGAGAGTACAAAGCTATTTTATTATTTATTTTTTAAAGATTTATTTATTTATTTAGAGAGAGTGAGGGAGTGAGCAGGGACAAGGGGCAGAGGGAGAAGGAATGAGAGTCTTAAGCAGGCTCTGAGCTCGGTGGGGAGCCTGATGCAGGTGGCTTGATCCCAGGACCCTGAGATCACAACCTGAGTTGAAACCAAGAGTCAGATGCTTTAAGCAACTGTGCCACCAGGCATCCCAGTATGAGGCTATTTTAAAACAATGTATGTCGTTAAAACATATTTTTATTATTTATTATTTATCTTTAGAGAGAAAGTGAGAGAGAAAGAACATGAGCTGGGATGGAGGGACAGATGGAGAGAGAGAATCCTAAGCAGGTTCCATGCCCAGCACAGAGCCCATGGCGGGGGACTCAATCTCACAACTCTTGAGATCATGCCTGAGCTAAATCAAGAGTTGGTAGCTCAACCTACTGAGCCACCCAGATGCCCCAAGACATATTTTTTAGAGCTTGTTTTGAAAGCCTGGTTCCTTAGTAGTAGTTTGGCAGAGATCTGTAACAAAGGTCAAGCTTCAGAGATCAGTAAAGAAATTATTGAATGAAAAATATTTTTTACTGAGTTATAATTGGTATATAATATATTAGTTTCAGGTGTATAACATAGGAACTCAACATTTGTGTACATTGCAATATGATTGCCGCAAGGCTAGTTATCATCTCTCACAATATAAAGGCAATACAATATTATTGACTATATTCCCCATGCTGTATGTTATATTCTCATGACTTATTTATTTTATAAATGGACATTTGTGTTTCTTGATCCCCTTCATTCATCCCCAAGCCCTCTGACTCTCTGGAAACCACTAATCTATTCTCCGTATAAGAGACTGGTTTTTTTTTTGTTTATTTGTTTTTGTTTTGTTTGTTTTGTTATTTTATAAGTGAAATCATATAGTATTTGTCATTGTCTTACTTATTGCCCTTAGCATGATACCATAAAGGTCCATCCATGTTGCTTCAAATGGTAAGATGTCATTCTTCTTTATGGCTGGGTAATATTCCATTATATGTAAAATATATATGTATATAAAATAATATCTATAAGTATACTACATGTATATGTAAAATAAATTTATGTATGTATAAATATATGTATATGAAATAAATGTACAGTATATGTATATAAAATAATATATTAAACACACACATACCGCTTCCTCTTTAACCATCCATCCATCAGTGAGCACTTAGGTCGTTTCCATGTCTTGGCTATTGTAAATAATGCTGCTATGAAAACACAGGTTAGTGTTGTTGTCTTCTTTGGATAAATACCCAGTAGTGGGATTCCTGGATCACATGGTCATTCTATTTTAAATTTTTTGAGGAACCTCCATAACTGTTTTCCATAGTGGCTACACCAATTTACATTCCTGCCAAAAAAAGTTTCACTTCTTTCCACATCCTTGTCAACACTTGCCAACACTTGTTATTTCTTGTCTTTTTGATAGTAGCCACTTTGACAGTTATAAGATCATATTTCATTGTGGTTTTGATTTGTTTTTCCCTGAGGATTAGTGATGTTCAGCATCATTTTATGTGATTGTTGGCCATCTGTATGTCTTTTTTGGAAAAGTATCTATTCAGATCTTCTGCCCATTTTTAAATTGGATTGTTATTTGTTATGAGTTATTTATATGTTTTGGATATTAATGTCTTATCAGATATATGATTTTTAAGTATCTTCTCCCATTCAGTAGGTTGCCTTTTTGCTTTGTTGGTTTCCTTCACTGTGCAGAAGCTTTTCAGTTTGATATATTTTCATTTGTTTATTTTTGCTTTTGTTCCCCTTGCCTATGGAGTCAGATCCAAAGGAACATTGCTAAGACCGATATCAAGGAGCTTACTGCTTATGTTTTCCTCTAGGAGTTTTATGGTTTCAGATCTTACATTCAAGACTTTAATCCATTTTGAATTAATTTTTGTATATGGTGGATGATAGTGGTACAATTTTATTCTTTTGCATGTAGATGTCCAGTTTTCCCAATACCATTTATTAGAGACTGTCCTTCCCCCATTGTACGTTCTTGCCTCCTTTGTCAAAAATTAGTCGACCACATATGGGTTTATTTCTGGGCTCTCTATTCTGTTCCATTTATCTATGTGTCTCTTTTTGTTCCAAAGCCATACTTTCTTGATTACTATAGCTTTGTAGTACATTGTGAAGTGTACAGGAGTGATACCTCTGGCTTTGGTCTTTCTCAAGATTGTTTTGGCTATTCAGGGTTTTCTGTAGTGTCATATAAATTTTAGAATTATTCTAGTTCTGTGAAAAATGCCATTGGGATTTTAGTAGGGATTGTATTGAATATTTAGATTGATTTGGCTAATATGGACATTTAAAACTTGCAATCCGTGAGCATGGAAAATATTTCCATTTATTTATATCATCTTCAATTTCTTTCATCAATTTCTTATAGTTTCCTGAGTACAGGTCTTTCACCTCCCTGGTTAAATTTATTTCTAGTATTTTATTCTTTTTGATGTAATTGTGAATGGGATTGTTTTCTTCATTTGTAAATTAATTCTTAATTTGAAATTGTTTTATTTGAAAAAAGATCTAAATGGCAAACCTGTCAGTAAAATTATTCCTGTCTCATTGATAAAGGATTACTGCAGATATGGAAGTCATACTTCTTGTATGCAAATATGAAATGGAAAAACTCTTTGGGCTTTTGATAAGTTATGTGGAGCAGAAAATGATTTTTCTCATGTGCAATTATAGAGATGAATTAGATAAGAAAGAAGCTGAAAGTGCTAAGAATGGAACTGTAGCAGAGATTGCTAGCTGCTCACTTAATATCCATTTTCTTATTTTTCTTTAGTAAAGGAAGCCTTGTTTTCTTGAGGAGGGAATATTGTATTCACATTAACAAATATTACATTTCCTTGCCTTGCTTATAAATAGAAGTGGGAAAGTGATACAATTCAGTTCAGTGATGTACAAATGGAAGTTTAAGGTTGGAACTTCTGGCAATATTTCTTGAGTGGGTGACCCATGGTTAGTATGCCTTTGCTGCTCAATGGACTTTGTCCTTCTTTTCCCAATGAAACATGAAATGCATAATGGATGTGGGTCTATTTATCTTGTAGAGGTAAGGGAAAGCCTAGGTACCTCATAGATACCTCAACTCAGACCCTTAGTGTTGTACTATTTTTCTTGATAAGGTCATCATTGTTTAAGATTGGATGCATATTAGAATTGCCTGGGCATATTTTTTAAAAACTAGGTGTTGGGACTTCTACTAATAGGTATGATGTAGCAGATAGTGGTAGGCCAGTGTTTCTGTTGCAAAAGCCATACAAATTAAAAATATATTTCTAAAAATATCAGAGAGCTGTAAAAAGCAATTATATGATACTAAAATTCCAGAGAAGAAAACTGTTCTCAGGTAGGTGGTTGAACAATAGCCACTTCTCTTCCTGGAGTCATCTGTCAGCCCGGGGCATGAGCTGCAGATCTACTGTGGCCTAGGCAGAAGATGTTGCTAATAGAAAGAGAAATATATGAAGTTTTTAGTGGTCATGGAGGACTGGAGTAAAAAAAGAAAATCTGAAGCACCTTAAATGCATGCCTGGTTTCCCCACAGGACATTATTCAAGTTTTTGTTCTGTACAGGTAGCTGAAGATTTAAGCTGAAAGCTTCTAAATTGCAGAGTGAAATCCCCTGCAGTTTCATGATACTTAAGAAACAAAGACATGCCATGGGAGGGGACATACCTCAAATGCACAGCTGGTCTCCCCTTCAAAACATGCACTAGATTTGAAAACTGAAGAGTTGGGCTGAGAACTTTGGAAAGGTAGAGCTGGATCATTCACAGTTTGTTAGAGCTAAAGAGATGGAAACTCACCAGATTCTCAATAAACAGTTTAGGAGAACGTGAGGAAAAGAGGGGAACCAGAGGTAGACCTGAGTCTTGCTAAAACTGAAACTTTACTCCCAACCCCATCAGTACTTGATTGGATTGAGGCAACCAGCTTCTCCTGTATGCTAGTAGAAGACAAGAAAAAAACCCTCTTTGGTGAAGGATAACACACAGAGTTTGGCATACCATAAAAAAACTACCAGGCATACAATGAAGCAAGACAAATAAGGCCTATAATTAAGAGAAAAAGAAGACAATCGAGTAGAACCACAGATAGTCTAGATATTGAAGTTAGCAGACAAGGAATTTATAATAACTGTGATTACTATCTTTAAGAAAATAAAGGAAAGCACGGCCAAAGAGATGAAATGATGGAAAATCCCACCAGAGATTTATAATCTATAAAAAAGTAAAATAGACATAAACACTAAAAAATACAATATCTGAAATTAAGAACTCAATAAATAGGTTTTATGAGACTGGACATAGCTGAACATAGAATTAATAAACCGAAAGGCAACTAAAGAGAAAATCTCCAAGTTGAAGCGTAGAGAATGGAAAGAACAAAACAGTGTAACACATGTGTATTATAATCCAGCTCTCCGAAAAAAGAGTCTTGGTTTGTAATGATACAGCTTGCCACCATGGTATAAATACTGTCACCATGGCTGATTTCAAGCAACCAGTGATTTAATAGCCATGTCAGAAAATACCTGAATATTTAACAATTGACTTTGGCAAGCTGGTACAAGCTAGTTGTACCACATTCTCCACATAAATCATACTCAGAAACTCTAAAAAATGTCAGAAACCCCGAAAGAGAGAATAGAATGGCATGGAAGCAAACTTTGAAGAAATTACAGCTGAGAATATTCAAAACTTTTAAAATAAATCAAGCCATGGATTAAAGAACTCAGCCCACTACAAGCAGGTAAATACAAAGAATCCTACAAGAAGAATACTGCACCTCATTGTAATACTGTTGCAAACCAATGTGTAATGGGCTGGATGGTGATGCCCAAAGGGACATTTCCATGTCATGGTCCTTGAAACCTGTGAGTGCTATCTTGTTTGGAATAAGGGTTTTCCCAGATGTAATTGAATTAGGATTTTGAAATGAGTATATTATCTTGGATTATTTAATCCTGGCTGGATCCTAACTCTCATCCTATTCTGCTGTTGTAACAAAAATTACCTGCATCAGTAATTAAAAAGGTAATATTACTATGGATTTCGTAGACATCACATATACACTGAAGACTGTTACGAATTTGGAGCCAATAAATTTGGATATAAAATGGATAGATTTTTGAAAAATAGCAACCAACCAAAGCTGCTAGAGAATAAATAGAAAACCTCAAAGTGTAATATTTATTAAAAAGATTGTCCATGAAGAAACAAGTTTACATAATGAAAACCCAGGTTTGATGGATACACAAGTAAATTCTCACAAACACTTGTGGAAGGAACAGAACAAGTCTTTAACAAATTCTTTTTTTAAATGGAAACAGAAGAGGGATGCCTGGGTGGCTCAGTCAGTCAAGCATCTGCCTTGGGCTCAGGTCATGAGCCCTGCATAGAGCTCCTTACTCAGCGGTAAGTCTGCTGCTCCCTTTGCCTGCTGCTCCCCTGTTTGTGTTCTTTCTCTCTCTCTCCCTAACAAATAAATAAAATCTTAAAAAAAATAGAGATAGAAGAATACTTTCTTACTTTATATAAGGCCAGTATAATCTTGATTTTTAAACTTTCAAGGAAATTACAAGAAAATTATTGGTCAATCTTTCTTATGAACATAGATGCAAAAATTCTTAATAAAGCACTTTTAGAAAAGGATAATACCACATGACCAGTGGGATTTATTTCACAGACACAATGGTAGCTTAGTATTCACAACTTAATTAAGGTGACTTACACATTATCAAGGAAAAAATGGAAAGGTCATGCTCATTGCAACAAATACAGAGAAAGCATTTTGGAAAATTTAAGAGCCATTAAGATTTTGAAAAATCTTGGTAAACATGGAATAAAACAGAATTTTCTCAATTTGATAAATATATTTGTTTTAAAAACCCATAGGAGACATCATATTAAATGATGAAATATTTACAACTCGTCTTCTGATACTCTATGTGAGATAACACTTTTTTCTAGAGGTCTTAGAAAGTGCAATGAGGTTAGAGAAAGAAATGAGTAAGGATTGAAAAGGAAGAAATAAGCTTATTATTTTCAGGTGACATGATTTTGTATGCAAGCCATTCAAAAGACTCTATAAACTATTAGAACCAATAAGTGAATTTAGTGAGATTGTTGGAAATAAGATGTACAAGAGTTCATTTTTTTCTATATACCAGGAAAAAACAAATAGAAAATGAAATTTGAAAGATGTTACCATTGACAATAGCATCAACTAAATTTGGGGATAAATTTAACTGGGAATATAACTAAAAGTGGACAAGTAGCTACTACATATTATTGTGAGAAATGAAAGAACCCTAACTGTCTTGCTTGATCTGACATGTTCTTGGATTGGAAAAATGAATATTATAAAGATATCATTTTTCCTAAATTAACCTACAGTTTTAACCTAATCCCTATTAAAATCCCAGGAGATTTTATTGTGGAAATGTAGGTGCTGCTAAAATTAACTGGAAGTCAAACAAGCAAGAATAGACAAGGCAGTCTTAAAAAAAACCAACAAAACCTGAAAAAAACAAACAAAACTGGAGGATTTATACTCCCAAATATCATGACTGTTATGTACCTATAGTAATTAAGGTGATGTAGCATTGGAGCAAGAATAGAAAAATTGATCTATGAAATCGGACCCCATGCATATTCAATCATCTCATTTATGGCAAAGGCTATGGTGTGTAGTTTAGTAAGGAAAGGTTAGCCTTTTCAATGAATGGTGCTGGGCTAACTGGCTATCTCTACCTCACATCATGAACAAAAACGAAACCCATATGGATTGCAGATATCTTTAATGTGAAAGTTAAAACATTAATGTTTTTAGAAGAAAATGTAGAACATCTTTCTGACCGTGCAGTCTTTTGTCTTTGGGCATTTCATTCCAATGTGAGGACTCGCCAGTGTTCTCAGCATCTCAGAGTGCTTCCCTTACCTCACTCAACCAAGAACATGATAATAGCTCTAATCTGTCCTTTCTTTACCACTGTCACGGAGTATGCTCAACCATCTTCTGGCCTCTACCCATCAAGACTTTTTTCCCCAGCTATGCCTCTCCCCCCGCTCATTTCCTAAATTGCAGTAGTTGCACCTGTCAGGGAAAGTGAGGGCACTCCAGTTGGACTCCTCACCTTCCCTCTTTCTCATCCTTGGTTCTTCTCTGAAGAACTTCCCTAGACTTTCTGGTAGAGTTGGAACCTCATTTTTGTAAACCTGACCTGTTTTCAGGATAACTTAGCAATAGAATCCTTTTGTTTGAATCCATCTGACTTGTCTCTTGATATTAAAAAGGAAGTATTTGAATTAAAAACAAAACTATAAATAATAATGACAACAAAAATATGTAGAACTTTTCCCTCTCTTGAAGACTGGCTACTAGAAAGTGACCTTGCCATGGGCTCAAAGAAATAACCATCATGCTCAAAGCAAAAGAACGACACTTTCCCTCCCCAGGTGCCTGTTCTGTCTTCTGCAGAACAAAACTCGTGACTTTATGTAAAAGGGGGAAAGATTGAAGGAAAGTATGATTTACAAAGAGAAGTTAAAAGTGTATAGTTTTAATTGTTTCAAAATAGCTCAGTTACACATTCTGAGTAAGAATTTGAGTCAGAAATTACCTACTTTTCCATTGTTAGTCAAACTTCCATCTTTTTAGAGGAATCATTTCTTCAGAGAATTCTTTCCAGATCTCTTCAATTATTTTAAATTCTGTTACAGTCCTGCTTTAGCACCTAAACTCTCATACCACTGTCCCATTTGTTTGTAGGATCATGTGATATATTTCTACATTTTCCACTAAACTGGGTGCTTCCTAGGAGAAAAGATCTTTTGATTTTTTTGTTACTTAATATAACACCAGAGCCTTGGACAGGGCCTGGGATATGTAAATACTGTAAAGTCACATTATAATATGTGCATAAATAATGAAAATTAACATATAATGGAATTGACTATAAATTCCTGTCCTATGTTTGCATATTGGAGGTATGGGAATGGGGTGGAGGCTAAAGTGCTCATTTTATAAGGGAGGATGTGGTGGGGTGAGGTTAGAAGGTTAAATGGCAGACAATTATGTCCTAGGAAGCCTAGGGCATGTCCCTGTATCTTATGGCCAAGTATTTTTAAATCTAGGCAAACAGGGGCGCCTGGGTGGCTCAGTTGGTTAAGTGACTGCCTTCAGCTCCGGTCATGATCCAGGAGACCTGGGATCGAGCCCCACATCAGGCTCCCTGCTCCACGGGAAGCCTGCTTCACCCTCTGTCACTCCCCCTGCTTGTGTTCCCTCTCTGGCTGTGTTTCTCTCTGTCAAATAAATAAAATCTTAAAAAAAAAAAAAAATCTAGGCAAACAAATGCCATCAGTAACTAAGCTTTAGTTCTACATGCCACCAGGTGGCGCTAAACCACAGTTAAGCCAGGAATAGATCTGAATCCAGCAATAGGACCTCTGGAATTAGTGATGAGCTAGAGGATTTATTAACCCAGTCATTTTATTAACCTCATAATACTGCAAACATGCATTTTTACATGATCTCATTGCTTCATTTCCACTTAACACATCATATGGGGATTTCTCTGTACTTGTTGAATTGATGAAGGACTGCATGATTCATTAAAGGTGGAAGGACAGGATAGGGTTTGTTGTGAGGCAAAGGTATTTGTTACAGCAATAATGCTTTAAATTGTCTCATTTCAAAGACCTGTTCAGAGGTCTTTTCAGTTAATTATCTGAAGTTATCTTGATTCTGAGAATTAAATGAATTCAAATATTTGCTTAATGGCTACAAAATACAAATCAGTGAAAAATTTTTGGTGGAATATTAAGTCCATGAAATGGATGTTTTATGCCCATGAGGGTGGACTTTCAAACATAAAATCAATAATAAAATCAATAATTTATATTTAATAAAATCAATAATTACTAATAATGGTAATAGCAGCAGCTAACATTACTTGCTAAGTTGATTATCTGTCAGAGGTTATAATGGGCATTTTCACATATATTACTTTGTTGGGTTCTTACAACAACCTGTGAGGTAAGAATTATATATATATATATGTATGTATATATATATATATGTATGTATATATATATATATATGTTTTAAGATTTCATTTATTTGAGAGAGAGAGAGAGAGTGCAGGCACATGCCCCTGCGTGAGCAGGGGAGGCAGAGGTAGACGCAATAGCTCACTGAGCAGGGAGCCCTAAACAGGTCTGGGGCTCCACCAGGGGCTCAGTCTCAGGACTGTGGGATCATGATCTGAGCTGAGGGCAGACACTTAACTGACAGAGCCATACAGGTGTCCCTAATTACATTTTTATAAAGGTTATAGTTGAGGCCTAGATAGGTTAAGTGACTTTCCAAAGGTTATTTAAAAATATATGTAGCAGAATTGACATTGAGCAAATCTTTTATCATTTGGAATTTCAAATGCAAAAGCTTTGTTTTGTATTTGCTTTATTTGATTCTCATTACAGAGACTTATTTGATTTGATTCTCATTACAGAGACTTGCCAAAATTTCTAAGACAAGAAGAAGTACACTATTCCATAGTTGTGATATGTAATTTGGAAAGGACTGGCTATTAAAAAAAACTATAATAGAATCATAGTAAGTACCATATATATATAGGCAGATACAATCTACCTAAGGGTAGGTCTCTTAGCCTAGGTTCCCCTGAAAGTTTATCCTGAGACAAAGGTTTATGTAGAGTTAGTTTAATTAGGAAATAATTTCAAGGAGCAGGGTTAATTGGTGAGGGAATGAAAAAAAAGAGGGAGGAAAACCCAGTCAAGGTCTTGTCTTGTAGTTACTTGTGGTCGTTGTCTTTTGGTTACTATTGATCATTCCAGGGCTTTCTGAGGACCTTGAGGAACTAAAAACTGCTTCCCTTGGGGAAGGCAAGGCAGTAGGTTTATCCATTGGCTCCCATCCCACATGGGTCAAGAGTGGCACCAGAAGTGTGGACATTCCTGTGCTTCTAGGTTACACACATCAGTCCCATCAGATTCCTGCCCATGTCCCAGGCAGCAGTGTCCTGAGTAGGGAGAGCTACTTGGTTCAGGCCATAGTGAAGCAAGTTCTTGTCAGATTACGTCTGTGAGAAGCTGGTCTGAGCCTGAGCCAGAGGCTGGAATAAGAGGTGGAACTGAGAAAATCTGAAATGCTACACAAAGAAGGGTCTTAATACTCTTCCTTTAGGGATACATGGTATTAATGTGTGGATTTGGGTAATAATGATTAGATATATATGGATTTTCTAAAATGATGTTAAGGTCGTGAACCAACTTATTGGAATTAAATATCTTTTAGGCCATCTAATATTTTCTTCATTGTGTTACCATAGAAACACAGCATGGCTCACTGTTTTTGAGTTCCGATTTTTATGGGTTATTACTGGTTTTATTATTAATAGCACATAAAATCCAGGTATTATTTAATCTTTCAAGTGTACTAACTATAAAGTTTAGTATTAATTTTTAAGGGGTGGTGGTAGCCACTGAATTGTGTAAGTATCTTTTAAGGAAGAGTGTTCATTAACAGATTCAGAAGATGACTAAAATCTGAACAAGCAATTCTTTAGTACTAAAAAGTAGTTGAAATAGGACTAGTTCCAAACTGCCAATCAGATTGCTCATTCAAATAGTGGTATTAGGATATAGTGGAAAGAATACTGCCTTTACAGTCAGAAAGGTTGGGTTTTACTATTTGGGTTTTACTACTTAAGAACTGTGTGTTTTTGACCAAGAAGTTTAAAGTTTCTCTAAATATAGTTTTATTCATCTTGAAAAATGAGGGGGAAACTACCTTTTTCACAGGGTTGTTGACAGGATTTAAATGAGACTCTGTATGTTAAAGCAGATAGCAAGGTCACAGCACAAAGAAAGTATGCATAAACATGGACTGAATTTAAATCTGAAACATACATGTAACATTAGCTCTGATCTACATGCTGATCAGATATGTTACTAGACTGGAGACCATCTTTCTACAATTTCTGGTTGTTTTCACGGCTTGTTTCTTCATATTTTTTGCCTATTAGCTGAGATGTTACCTCTTTGGAAGGATAATCTCTATTGGCTCGAGTCAAGTAGGACTTCTCCTTTTTTGAAGCAGAAGTTCATGAATATCTCTTACCTCCTTCTAGAAAGGCAAGCACCTCAGAACACTTGAAGACAATGATCTTGGTGGCACACAACAGAAATTGATGGTAGTTAATTAAAACAGGAAAGGTCCAGGATGTTGAGTAGCTTATGGAAAAGATGGGAAGTCTAACGGGTCAGAAAACAAACAGCAACCAAAGGAGGCTAAGTCACCAGAATGACATCATAGGAACAGTCCAGAGACAACAACTGCTGGTACCAGGTTCTGGATGCCACACCTGGCTGCTGTTCAGCGGACAATAGAATGACTTCTTCTTTATCCCTTCTTTATTCTTATCCCTTTCTTATCCCTGAATTTTTGTGACACCTGCTCAAGATTTACAATCCAGAGATGAGCCTCTCCAATTGGCTAAACTTTGTATTATGTGAGCTCACTGTAGTTGCTAGGAGTTCAGAAAGCATTTTTGGCTTCTGTGGTGGAAGGTAGACTTTAGTTCCCAGTGAGAATGAAACTGGGGAATTCTTGAACACTGAAAGAGTGTCTTGATGCTTAGCAGTAAAAACATATTTAGCAATCCTCCCCATAATCTACTCCTTCAAATGCCCAACATCTACCAATACTTTTTTCCTTATAGTTATATTTTTTAAAATATATATTTTATTGTGTGTATCTTAGCACAACTGTAAAATCACTCAATTCTACCTTTGGAGGCAATCCATAGTATTCTTATTATTATTATTTAAAGATTTTATGTATTTGAGAGAGAGAGAGAGAGAGTGAGAGAGCAAGCATGAATGGAGGGAGGAACAGAGGGAGAGGGAAAAGCAGACTCCTCACTGAGCAGGGAGCCTGATGTGGGGCTCTATCCCAGGATCCTGGGATCATGACCTGACCAAAGGGAGATACCCAAACAAATGAGCCACCCAGATGCCTCCAAACTCTTATTATTATTTATAGTTCTAAGATTTAAGTCCAGTGGTGATATGCATTCTTCTTTTTAGATTGTTCTTATGTCTTGAGATTCCTCAGTGTGTGGACTGACTATAAAATTACCTGCCACCATCACACCCTAAATAAAAGAGAAGAGGAAAGAAACAGGAAGTTAGTTGAAAGTGTAAATAGTAAATGACACAGCGAGGTAAAAGATAGAGGTAGAGGATACAGACATTATTTTCGAAACTATGTATTAGGCCATAGTTATGTCAACTCTGCATCTTTAAGAGGTAACATTCTTTTAGCACATTCTTAGAAAGTACTTGAGTTTCAGTCCAGGCCTAGAGTCCAGAGTTTTGGGTTTTAGGTATCTTATATTCTTTCTTTAAGCAATGTAGTACCCTTTAAAGTATTTGACTACCCCAAGCTTCTTCATATTGCTTTTACTATTCTCTGAGAGTGGCATCCAGATTTCTCAAAGCTTTGCCTTCAGTGCGCACTTAATGAAATGATCATCTGATTTTTTCCTTAATCTTTTAATGTAGTGAATTACATTAATTTTCACATGTTAAACCAATCTTCCTGAAATAAATCCAATTGGAGTGATGAATTAATTACCCTTTTTTATATATCACTGAACCTGATTTGGTAATATTCATTTGCATGATGTAAATCTCTATGTGATGAAAATTGGCCTATCTTCCTTTCTCCCATTATCTTTGCCAATCAATATAATGCTGGCACCACAAAATGAATTGAACAGAGTTTTCTTTTTTCTGTATTGTCAAGAAGTTTGCAAAATATTGGAGTTTTTTGTTTCCTGAACATTTGGTGAAACTTCCTTATAAAATTGTCTGGATCTGTAGTTTTACTTTTAGGAAGATTTTAAACTATTGCTTTAATTACCTTAATTATATGGGACAATTCATGTTTTCTGTTTGCTTTTGAGCAAGTATTGGTAAGTTATATTTCTTTAGGAATTTGGCCCTCTCTTCTAAGCTTTCAAATTTATCAGCATAAAATTGTTCATTATTCTCCTTATCTTTTTAATCTTTATAGCATCTGTAGTGATGTCTCCTTTTTCATTATGATTTTATTTGAGATCTCGCTCTCTTTCCTGCTATCTCTCCTTTTAAATTTTAGAAAGATGATCGGCAAAGGCCTCACTTTAGGTGAATGTGAGAAAAGACCCACAGGAAGTAAAAGGAGAGCTATGCAAAATCTAGGGAAAGAATAATTTTGTTGGTTCCAAGACAAACGTGTTCCTATTTGTTCAAGGAACATTGAGGATGTCATTGTAGTGAGAGCAGAGTGAATGAGGGGAATAGAGAAGCAATTAGACAGATAAGGAGGGACTAGATCAAATAGGGCCTTGTGGTAAGCAGAATAATGGCCCCCACCCTGCAAAGATGCCTACTTCCTACTTCCTAGAATCTGAGAATATGTTCCCTTGGCAAAAAGGAATTAAGGCTGCAAATGGTATTAAGGTTGTCCTTCAACTGACCTGGGGATAAAGAGATTATCCTGGATTATCCAGAAGGGCTGACTGTAATCACAAGGATCCTTAAATGTGGAAGAAAAGGCAGGGGAGAGAGAGGCAGCAATATGAGAAGGATATGGCCTGATGTTAGTGACTTTGAAGATGGAAGAAGGGGGCCATAAGCCCAGGAAAGTAGGTGAACTTTAGAAGCAGGAGAAGGTAGAGAAAAGGATTCTCCAGAAAGAAACACAGCCCAGCAGCCATCTTAATCTTATCCCAGTGAGACCCATTTTGGATTTCTGATCTCAGAAGTATAAGGTTAAAAATTTGTGTTGTTTTATACCACTCGTTTGCAGTGATTTGTTATAGCCACAATAGAAATCTAACACAAGCTCTGTAGTTTATAGTAAAGACTTCTACTTTCACAGTGAGACAGGAAGTCATCCAGCAGAAGAGTGATTTGATCTGATTCAATAGAGTCTATGTTGAGAATAGACTGTTGAAGAATTCCTTCTTCCATGTAGCTTTTGGCTTGACTTTCCCCTATTTTATTGAGGTCTCATCAATTCATTTAGGAATAAAAAGATATAATTTCACCTTTCTTTAAGTCAAGGTGTCCACTCTTTTGTTGCCAGAAATAAAAGTTTGAACTGTACTTTAAACTTCTATGGAAAACTTCTTTGGAAAACTCAGTTTGAACCAACTGAACTAAGTGATTTCCAGTACCAAATATATAAAATCAAGTGAAAGATTCAAAGAGATTAGTTTAGATTACTGAATAGTGGTAGAGAGACATTGAAGAATATTTGAAGATTATTTTCCTTGGGTTATAAGAAAGAGAATACAAATAATTGAGGTGACATAAAATGCTTCTTATGCTATTTCCATTTTCAAGTGCTAAAAATCAAATTTTAGATTTGCCATTAGAATGAATTCAGTAGCATTTTGTCCCAATGGGCCCTGCTCAGAGTAACTTTGTCTGAAAATAAATGTGTTCATAATAAAAGAATTTCAAGGAAAAGAGCCAGTTTTTTCCTCAAATGGATGAAGATGTAAAACTTTACTTCAGCAATATTCACAGTGGTGATAGGAGTTAGGTTATGGTAACCAGGATGGAAATGCTCCTTACCTTTGTGTAGAGCCCTGCTCTACAAAAGGAATGGGCAGAAACTGACCAAACAATCAGATATCAGAAAGACTAAACTCTCACTATATCTAGGTCATAAATAAACAGTTATTGATGTGTTAATTATTCTAACAATTCCATTATCTTCTCCACTTCTTTATTTTTATTTATTTATTTATTTATTTATTTGAGAGAGAAACCATGTGCAAGCAGGGGGTGGTGGAGCAGAGGGAGAGAGTCTGAAGCAGACTCCATGCTGAGCACAGAGCCCTAGGCAGGTTTTGCTCTCAGGACTCTGAAATCATGACTTGAGCTGAAACCAAGAGTCTGATGCTTAACTGATGAGACAGAGCCACCCTGGCTCCTCTATTGTTATTATGGAGCCTTAATTGCCTCTTCACAAAGGGAAAGGGGGAACAATTCCTTTCAAATTTTACTTCTGTAAGGACTAAGCCGAACTGTAAGTTATATATGTCCTAAGTAGCTTGGTTAAAATAGTTACAGAATAGGGTGCCTGGGTGGCTCAGTCATTTGAGCGTCTGCCTTTGGCTCAGGTCATGATCCTGGAGTCCCTGGGTCGAGTCCCTGGGTCGAGTCCCGCATCAGGCTTCCTGCAGAGCAGGAAGCCTGCTTCTCCCTCTCTCACTGCCCTTGCTTGTGTTCCCTCTCTGTGTTTTTCTCTGTCAAATAAATAAAATCTTTAAAAAAAAGTTGCAGAATAAGTTACTGACCCAAACATGGACCGAAAAGTTTTTTTTTTTTTTTTTAAAGATTTTATTTATTCATTTGACAGAGAGAGCGGAAACTGGGGGAGCAGCAGGCAGAGGGAGAAGCAGGCTTCCTGCTGAGCAGGGAACCTGATGTGGGGTTCCACCCCAGGACCCTCGGATCATGTCCTAAGCTGAAGGCAGATGCTTAACCAACTGAGCCACCCAGGAGCCCCCAAAAAGTATTTTTTAACTTTAAGATTCTTATTCTTATATTCTTATAAAATAGTCTTATAAAATATTCCATAGACAAATATCCTTAAAAACTTAAATGCAGTTAACTTTTAATTATATACATAAATGAAGAGAGATAGGTACTATTAATAATTTAAAAGTAGCTAATTAAAAATAATTTATAATTGGCTTTGGAAAGCCTTATAATTCCCTCTGTTTTTCTTTCTTAATTGTTTTTCTCTTAAGCTAATATTAAAATTAATTACCCATTCTTGAATGCAGAGTAACTGATTGTAGAGAGATGATCCAGCATTTTGATGGGTGGAGAATAGAAGCTGGTCTAGGATTACATTTGGATTTGGATACTCCATATTTAGATATTTAGAAATTGACCTTATTCTCATGTCATTTTCGAGCCAAGATTATTATTATACCATATCAGAGCCTTTTACCCTTAGGGTTCCTGATCCCAGACATTCTACTCTCCATTTCTTTGTTGGTCAGATAGACCAATTATAGGTCCCTTAGAGGTTGGGGTGGCACCGACATGACCGAAATTTTATGGGCTACTTATGTGGGGGTAGGGAGGAAGTGGTAGGGTGAGATAAAGTTTGGGACAGCAATGGCAGTGTTCCCTACAGACAGTTTTAGGACACTACAGCTTATATAAATTTCTTTAAATGTTGGTCATTAAAGACATAAAAGAGAAAGATTTCGTGGTGTGGTAGAAAACAACTATAGGATGAGTGTCAGAAGAACTTGATTTCAGTTTTGCCTTGGCATTTGCAATCCCTTGATCTTTTTGAGACTCAGGGTCTTAATATGTGAAGAAGGGGTAATAATACGTGCCTTACCTACCCCCTGGGCTTGCTGTGAAGATCAGAAGAGATAATATATGTGAAAACATTTTGAAGTTTATAAAGTATTACACAAATGTAAGATGTCTATCGCTTTAGAACTTAGAATACTTAAGAGATTTAAAGAAATCCTACTGTGGTCATAAAGCAGATTAGGATGAAAGAGTTGGTGGAACTCATTGTTACTAATAAGAAATGTACTCGAAATACATGCCAGTGGTATTATCTCTGTAAATTAAAAAGCATGTGTTTTTCTCTGTTTCCTGTGAGAGTGTCCTTTTAGAATGCTCTATGAACGGCACTTAGAGTTCCCAGTACTCCCAGTAGGCTTCCTGTGAGTCCACCATCTACCATCTGCCCTGAGCTTCTGGGCAGCCAGATTGCTGCCTGAAATCGGATCATTTCCACTTTCCCTTCAGAAGTTACATTTCTTTTTCTATGAAAAGGACTACTCCTCTTGGTAACTCACCCTCCTATTGGTAGAAGGTAAAGTGTGGAAGTACACTATGGTGACACAAAGGCAGGAGAGTGAGCTCACTTTTTTGGATTCCAGACCTTGAGGGTCTATCCCACATAGAACTGTAAGATTTTTAAAGCGTGGCGGTCATATCTTATACTTAAGTTTAACCTTAAAGTTAACCGTGTCTTACACAGTTAGATACTTAGTAAATACTTAAATAGATATGCTAAGAAATATGTCAGGCAACTTGCTTTATCAGGGTTTTTCATCCTAGAATATTAGGTTGTTTACTTAATTAAAGAATGAATATTCTATTTCAATATTTAAACCTGGGGTTATAGTGAAGTAAAGACCTGTTCTGAGTAGCACCTGTCATTTGACAGCTTCCTTGCTTTTCTATTTATATTACTCTTAGGCAGGTGTCTGGGTGGCTTAGTCTGGGTTGGTTAGGTGTCTGAGCTCAGCTGGTTCCTGGAATCGAGCCCTCTATTGGACTCCCTGCTTCTCCCTCTGCTCCCCCCCCCTCCTGCTTATGATCTCTCTCTCTCTCTCTCTCAAATAAATAGATAAAACCTTTAAAAAACCTATTTCATCTTACTCATGCCCTATTTCTGACTGGGTTTGAATGTGGGAAAATTCATAGGACAAAACAAGGAATTGAATTGGATGGAGAAAGAAAATCTAGTCTTTGCTGTGGAATTTAAAAAGAATGAGCTTAGTGATGAAATCACAGTTGAAATTTAAAATTTCCTTTATTAATGTCAAATAATCTATATGTCATATTCTTTTTTTGCCATTAGAGATCTGGCAAGGGATTCTAACAAACTGGAAGTAGTGAGCAAATTTAAAGCATTGTCAATTCATAATTAAACTATGTCTTTTCAGGATATTGGTATTTAAGGTGATAAGCATTTCTTAATGTGTTCTCTCTCTCTCTTTTTTACTTAAAATTACAACATAACCAATTTCCAAAAAAAGGTGCATCCATAATTTCACCATCTTGATACCGTTATTTTTACACTTATCTTCCAATCTTTGTCCAATGTATGGATGTTTTACATATTTGCCTTTCTCCTTGCATACTATTTTCATTCTGAATTGCCCTGGGAGTATTTTATCTGCCAGATGGGGGCTCAAAATTTCCGAGTGGCCCCAAGAATCTTTCTGCTGTGGAAATTGACCGGAATGGTTTGACACACCCCTGGAAAGGGCAAAAATTTAGAAGGTTCCCATTGGAGGCTGAAACAGAAAGAGACTATAGGCTATTAAGACACCAGCGATCCAATGGAAAAGGAATGGAAATTAGTTTTTATAAGAAGAGAAGTAGGTAGATATTTAAGTAAAATAATTTCAGATGCCAAGAAGGTCCCCTTTTCCACCCAACCCAAACAGGAAACAAAAAAATAAAAACCCAAAGTAACAATCACCATAAGAAAAATCACCCTCTCACTAGTTAATAGTTGAAATTAGTTTAGGAAAGCCAAAACGATTAAAGCGGCTAATTTTATATATTAGAAGTTGAGAGAAGTTTTACTAAAAGGGCAAAAGAAGATGATGGTGTCTTTGATAGAAACGGGGAATGAGGAGCATAGTACAGCCCTTATACTCTTTTAAGGAGAAAAGGGTAGTGAGTGGGTGTGGGGAGATAAAACAAAACAAAACAAAAACAACTATGGAATAGAACAAACCTCATCAATTCTTAATTTTGCCAGAATTAGATTTTTGCCAGATTATGTAGGTTACAGAAGCGAAGAAATGGACAAATAGAAATCATCTGAAAACAGAAAAGAATCTTGATCCACGAAGGTTCTTGCAAGTCCTTCCTATTGGACTCTGGGGATCAAGACTGACACCCCTGTCTGCAGAGTAGTTCAGGGCAGGGGTGGGCCTTGACTACCCGCCAGGAGGGCGTCCTCCCGAGAGTCCCCAGTGGCGCTCACATTGGCGTGCGGGGGAGTGGGCGGCATCGCGCACAGGTGGCCGCGGCAGCGCCAGCTGCGCGCCATGCTCGCTCCGCGGGTGGGCCGCCAGGCGTCGCGCTGGAGCCGCGGTTGCCTGGGAGACGGAGCGGGGCGAGTGGGCGGTGCGGAGCCTAGCGGAGCCGGGCTGCCGCCGGACTAGCTGGGCGAGAGTTGGGGGGGAGGGAGCAGCTCCCCCCGCGGCGCGGCGAGCCGTCGGGTTCTTGGGGCAGCGCGAGGTGGCCGGGGCGCTGCGGTACGAGGGCGGCGAGCCTGGGACGCGCCTGGTCGCAGCTCAGCGCCTGCGAAGTGGGGCGAGGCGCGGGAGCTGCACTTGCCTCGGCTGCGCGTCCCACGGTCCCGGCCCCTGCGGGCTGACCCGGCTGCCCCAACAGCGCCGAGAGCCCGGCCCGCGTCTCCGCCGTCCCGACTAGGAGCCGGGCGGGCTGCGGGCGCGCTCGCCGCGGCCCCGGAATGACTTCTCGGGGCTCTCCGCTGGCGCCTCTGCTGCTCCTCTCTCTGCATGGTGAGTAGCCCAAGTTGTCTGCTCCCTGTGGGGGCCAAGCTGGGCCGGCGGGCCGGGGTAGACCCGTGCCAGGTCCTGCGAGCCCAACTTTGCCAGGGGCCATATTCGTTGCTGTCCGCAGGAGCTTCCGCGCCCACCCTCAAGGCTGGTGTCCCGCCCGCACCGTGTCCCGCCCCCCTCGAGGCTCAGGTGTCCCAGATCCGAGAGGTAACTGCACCCTGCTCGGTTTCCGGGGATCCCGGACCTGCTTCTGACCTCGATGTGCTTTTTAGATAACCAGTCCTTCACTTACTGGGTCCAGGGAGAAACAATATTTGGAATCAGTTTCCGTTATCCCGCGGCTCCAGGAAAAATAGAGGTGCCTTTAAAATAACTGAGAAAACTTTAAACTGTAGCTTTACCATAACCTTTAACAAGCATATGGAGGTTCGGCTGAAAATGTGATCTTTGCTTTAAAAATAACTATACAGTGTGCTACACTGTGTTCGAAAACAATATATTTTTTGTACTCTTGCTTCTTCCCCAAAGCATTTAAATTGGCTTACAGAAATACATAGAGTGTAACAAATATTAGAACAAAAAGACTAAACATGTGTTTAATTTTCTTAACGGTTTATTTCATTTTCTACTCTCTATTTGATCTTTCTTACATTTTATTGTCTATGAATAGCCATCATATTTAACTCTGATTTTTCATCTTATATATTGCCTTTTTCCCTTGTGAGTGCACTGTCCTTGGAATCAAGTTTTCTGTCCTATTTAATTGATGAGATTTATTGAGATTTATTCTGAAGGTTTTTTTTAAAGAGCAGGTTCAATGATTTATGGAATATTGTGGTTAACCTTGTTTCTGGAGATATCAATATGTTTCCCATAGTTTTGCGGCTTTATTTGAACTGATAATGTACCCATGGATCTCGAAGTAACTTCATTTTAGTTGACTTAAATTGTTCAAATTTATTTAGTAGCAGAGAAAGGAATACAAAATTTCGTATACTTTTCCCGTAAATGCCAGTGAAGGAAATCATCACAATTACAGATAACTTTCTTGGAGTTCAGTACGTATATTTTCAGTGATGATGTGTAGACAATAATTAAGTGACATGAGTAGTGTTTCCAAATTAATCTTGTCTGGTTGCCCGTTGAAGTGACCGGCATTTTTCTCATCCTGCTTCTTTCAAGTGCGAAGTAATTAGAGTAAATGAGCTTTTTTGTACAATTCCTTGGCTATAACTCAAAAATGGTATAAATGTTACTATAAGAGCAGTTGAAGTTTTGGTAAAAATAATCTATTCTTAATCTTTATCTGCTATAATAAATAATAAATGTTGCTCTTTTTTTTTGTAAATAGCATTTGTGTGTAGTTTGTTTTTGAATGATTAGGCAGTACTTTTAGATAGTTGATGTAATTTGTCGAAGCAGCCTTACAAGGTCATCTGATTTGTTTCCTTTCCATCAGCAGAACTATTCCTCAGCTATCCTAGGATGTTTTTAAAGACTTCCAAGGACAATTCAGCCTTCATGATAATCTGCTTTGTAGAAGTGCTTTTCACCCTCAGAAATGAACAAATGTTCATTTGTTCAACATATGTTTACTGAGCTACCACTCTGAATTTGGGTGTCTGATGGGAGGGATGGTGGAGGACAAAGATGCATAAGAGATTAAAACCCTTAAGGAGTCTGTGTTTTTTCTTTTTTTTTTTTTTAAAGATTTTATTTATTTATTTGACAGAGAAACACAGGTAGAGAGGGAACACAAGCAGGGGGAGTGAGAGAGGGAGAAGCAGGCTTCCCACTGAGCAGGGAGACCGATGTGGGGCTCGATTCTGGGACTCTGGGATCATGACCAGAGCTGAAGACAATCACTTAACCAACTGAGCCACCCAGGCGCCCCGAGTCTGTTGTTTTAAAACAGGCTGTAAGCGTGTAAAATGATTAATGATACGAGGAATATATGATGAGTGCCATTATTAATGGTGATATCAAGGAAGACTTGACAGAAAGGTTTACTTTTGATCTGGACTTTGAGTAGGATTTGAATTGGCTACATGGGAGTGATTGGGCCTATTTCCGAGTCAAAGAACACCCTGGGTGAAGGATATGAAGTGGAGAGTGCAGGGGCATATTCTTGAAAGGCCACTGTCTAGCTGCTAGAGCAGGAGATGTGTGCAAAGGAGAAAGGGCTAGAAAGGTAGTGAAAGAATAGTAGAAAGCCTTGAGTGCTGAAGTTGGGATTTATTCAGGAGGCCATGGGAAGGACACTCTTACTCAGTTTCCTTAAGATGCGGAAGGGGAGGAGAGTGAAATGCTAATTGTGTGCCTCCTTGTGCCTAGCATAACAGTCTCCAGGAGAATACTATGTCCTGACTGCCATTAAGTTCTTGAAGTCAAAGGCAAGGTTGTTCATCCCTAGAACTTAGAATGATGGGTAGGGGTGGAAACCTGAAGGAAGTGGCTTCATTATGAAGGGGGAAAAGGAATGGAATGGTAAGTAGATAATCATTGTAGTATTGGCTACTAGGAAGTCTTGATGCACCAAAGGTAGGCGTAGAGAGTCTCTGACAGTTTTGAAAGAAAACAGATGTCAAGAGATTTCTGTTTTTATTTTTGTTTGGGTTTCTGGAGTAACTTCAAAGGGACTTTGAACTGGAAAGTTGACTTCTATATAGTTCTATCAATAGGTTAGATATATCTGAAGTGTTTTTTGTGCCACTTGTGATTCTTTGAAATAGCAGATAACTTTCCAGCATCTGAGAAAATCTATAAAAAGAAAAGATCACATAAAAATGAAATGAACATGAAAAGAATTATAAGTCTAAATGTTAGCATTCTGAATAATCTCTTGTGAACTTTGGTTTTTAAGCTCTAACTTGAATTATGTAACTGCTTTGGCAGGATTCACTTTTTAGTAAAAAACCTGTAGTTTGACCAAAGGTGACAGCCACTGGATGAAAACTTTGGAGAAATTAAGCTTAATACACTGTATTTTGAATGTAGACTATTCAGGAAGGAATTTAAACACTAAATCACCAAGTGCTTCTAAAATGTTATGCTTAGAACTGTCGTCAGACTCAAGGTAATGATGCAATGGGTAAAGACTTTTCCCCCCAGTAACAGTATGTGGCACATTTTCAAATGTGTTTTCACACTTTGATAGTGGAAGCATTTATAATGAAAAGTCTCATTTGGATCTTCATACTTAAACCATGTGATTTAGTGCCAAACAAGGTGATGTGCTGGGACACAAGATTCTTTATTGCAATGAATTCTACAGAACAAGGGACTAGAAATATTAGCTGGTTTGGGGGAAATCATGACACTCCCACTAAAATTCTCATCTACCTTAGTTCATTTAGAATAGGAATTCTGAATTTATGTTATCTACACTAGTGATATTTTAGGCAATTGATTGCTGCTTTTCTGGTAGTCCCCTCACTTCAAGTACCCCCTCTTTTGTTTGATAAGGGCTGCCTGGCACACATATATCTTACCCTTGCATTTTGGGAACATCCTTTAGACCATCTGGAGGCTCTGATATCCTCCTTAATTATAATTGAGAGTAACTGGTTTTAGAGAGGTTGTCAGTTGTTGACTGGTGTTCAAAACACCATCTGATCTGAGCTGAATTTGGTCTTAAAAGTGGAAAGTTAATTAGTTACTTATTAGTTAAGCCGATTTGCCTAAACTATGGGAGGATTTTTGTCTTTCTATTAAAGTTTGAGTAATTGATTCCCTCTGTACCTGGTTCCCTACCACCTAAAAAAGAGTAGTTTACATTTGTGAGGATTAAAAAAAAAAACGAAGTCAGCCAGTGAAATAAACTCTATTTCCTAATTCCACAAATGATAGCCTCAGCCCTCCATCTGGTACCAGTTCATTTTTCACCATCGTTGGATACCACAGAGGTGCTATATGGTGCGACTCTGCCTCACATATGTATTATAGGAAGAGCATATTTTAGCAAATATCATTACAATTTTTTTTTTAAAGATTTTATTTATTTGACAGAGAGAAACACAGCCAGAGAGGGAACACAAGCAGGGGGTGTGAGAGAGGGAGAAGCAGGCTTCCTGCTGAGCAGGGAGCCTGATGTGGGACTCGATCCTGGGTCTCCGGGATCATGACCTGAGCCGAAGGCAGTCGCTTAACCAACTGAGCCACCCAGGCGCCCCTCATTACAATTTTTAAGGAATAAAAATACAAATTTGCAAATGTATAAAAGTCTGTTCAATAAAAAAAATTTTGTAGAGGGAGTCTACTTGCTGGTTTCCTTTCATTTTGCATTTTGATCTTGAGAGAGGTAACAAATTTATAGTATTAGATGCACATTTTTATTTTAGAAAGCTTTTTCAGTAAATAAGTTGAGAGGCCAGGAGCACTGAGTTCAGAAAATTCTTATACTCCAGAGAGTTCTTTGGAATAATCTTCAGAGAATTAGGTTAAAATCAGCAGCTATGAATGATAGTGGATTGGGATTTAGGATTGGAAATTCAATACTGTTTTTTCATCAAGTGTCACAACAATAACACAGTGTGACATTGTGGATGTAACTCGAGTAGAATGGGGCCACTTCTAGGCCAGTCTTAAAAGACTAATTAATTCAATATATATATATATATATTTTTTTTTTTTTTTAAGATTTTATTTATCTATTTGACACACAGAGAGATCACAAGTAGGCAGAGGGGCAGGCAGAGAGAGGGGAGGAAGCAGGCTCCCTGCTGAGCAGAGAGCCGGACGCGGGCCTTGATCCCAGGACCCTGAGATCATGACCTGAACCCAAGGCAGAGGCTTTAAGCCACTGAGCCACCCAGGCGCCCTAATCCAATATTTTTAAAAATTGGAAAGAGGTTTAATTTTTTTCTGAAGTCTGTTGAAGAACACACCAGTGGAATTTTTAACAAATGTCCCAGTTTAGAGAACCCCTTACCCAGCTTTATCTAAAAAGTCTCTCCCTGTTGACAGCAGTTAGTCATGTGAAAACGTCTTTCCTTTCCCTCCCATATTCTCATTAATGCTGATTCTTTTCTGCCCTCATTCTTCCTCATTTTTTTCATTTCGAAGGATGTTATACTTTCTATTAGCATGAGGTTCTTTTAAGGTAAATAAATCGAGCCGTTCATGGCTCCTTCTGATGACTTCTACCTATTTCGAGGCTTTATCAACCCTGGAGTCAAGCAGGCCAACACAGATGTCACTTCAGAAGCTGGGCATTGTTGAGGGTATGTGAGCATGTGGACCTAATTCTATGCTAGTATTCTTCCCTCCTTCCATGAAGTTGACTTCATGAAATAATTCAGTGTGTATATGTGTATGCACGTATATACATACATCATATATATATATATATGCACGCATGTATATTTTCTCTAGAAGACAGTACTATGCCAAGCACAGAGTAAGTGTCCAATAGATACTTGAGAATGACTGGGTGATTACTCGTATAATTGGTAATCCTCTGTGTCTGAAGTACCTGAAAGGAATGTTTTCCCCTCTTTTAAAAAAAGAGAATTTTTGTTAAGGATTTTTTAGGGATTTAGTGTGACTGTGTCAACTTCAGTTTATCTTTAAATGTTGGTATGTATTTTGTGGAACAGTGGTGATGATTTATTTTGATTCTTTGCCTTTGGAAGTTAATTTAAAAATATAATACTTAACAGATCTTTCAAAATTGACTTTGAACTTATTTTTAATCATGACACTTTGAAATTGTCTATGTCTGAAATATTTTTTCCTAAGGAATTTCTGAACAAGTTGCTCCATGCAATAAAGAATCGCCTTGGACTTTTGGGTGTTCATTTAGAGCCATTAAGTTTCCCATTTCCATGCTGGGTATTCTTCATCCCGAGGGCCTGTATGTCAAAAATAGTCTCTCAAGAATGGAGGTAATTAAAATAACACCTGTGTAGCCTAAGCTCGGCCTCCCTGCCACCCCCCTCCCCCATCATATATACAAAGTATTGGAAATTCTTTTTTAGGTATAGGAGCATTACCTAGATGAACCCCCAGTGGAGGCATCGTAGCCTGCCCCCAAGGGAGATTGCCCTTGTGCTCCCTCCCATTGCCTCCCCTTTTCCTGCAGTCTACACATTTCCCCCCAGTTTCTTCCAGCTAGGATTCATTCCCTATGGACCATCCTCTCAGTCTGCAGTGATGTTTGTATCTCCCGAAATGTCAGGCTTCTTCTAATCATAGCTCCTCCCTTCACCATGTACTCAAAGATGCCTTAAGTAACATCAGACATCTTTTATAATACTCATCTTTGTTTCCTTGTAACGGGTCCATCACTACGTGTTCTATAACTTCTGTCAGCTCCACAGGTCAGGATCATTTGCCAGAACACAAAATACATGGCAAAAATTGAGTATGAAGTGTAGTAAACATCACTTGTTGCAGAACACATTGCAATCAGGCTAGCATGTTAGACTTTCATTGGTTAGGAAAGCTTGTAGTACATTTCACTTATGCATATTGCCTGTGTGCAAGTGCAGATTGCTGTAGACTTAAGACAGTCTGCTTGTTAGCCAAGATTTAAGACAGTATGCAGATTCCTAATCACAGAAAACAAATTGAGAATTACTGGAAGGGAGAGGGATGGAGGGATAGGGTAACTAGGTGATGAACATTGGGATATGTATTGTAATGAGCACTGGGTATTATATAGAAGACTGACGAATACAGACCTCTATCCCTGAAACAAATAATACATTTTATGTTAATTAAGTGAATTAAAAAAAATCCATTTTCTTAAGTACATTTTAGAATGATCCAAGATTTCTTGCTTAGAGGATTTCATTGTTTCTATGTTGCTTACTGAATTAAATAAAAACTTCATCACAGGGGAAAAAAAATGAGGATATATTGCCTACCTCATCTGGTTGTCATGAAACTCATGTAAGGTAAAGGTTCAATAAATATGAGTCATTACTCCCATTTTATGAAAGAAGGGGGAAAAAAAGACAGTATGCAGAAAATGCAAAAATGTGTTAACAGTGTACAGCAAAGATTCTCAAACTTTTGGCCTTAAGATTATTGCGGCCTTAAAGATTATTGAGGACAACAAAGAGCTTTTGTTTATGTGAATTATATCTATCAATATTTACCAAATTAAAACTTAAAATAAGAGTGTTTGAAAATATTTGTTAATCACTTTTAAAACAACAATAAATTGATTGTATATTGACATAAGTAATATATTTTCATGACAGTGAGAATTTTTATCCAAACCAAAAAATATTAGCAAGAAGAGTGGCATGTTGCACAGTTTTGGGAATCTCTTTAATGTCTGACTCATTTAGATGATAGCAGGATTACCCTATCTGCTTCTGCATTCACTTTATTATGATGTGTTGGTTTGGTTAAAATATATGAAGACTGTCTGGCCTGACACAGATATGTAGTTGGAGGAGGAAGAGGTATTTTGATAGCATTTTCAAATAATTTCAGATATTCTTTGATATTTACCAAAACTCAATAAGTAGTAGTTTCTTAAAGATTGGTTACCATGCAAAACTAGAAACCATATCAGTAAACATTTCTTGCTCTGTTATTTTTAAAATTCATTGGTATATCTTGCAATTTGAGTGGCTCTTTTATTCCTGCATGATTTTTTTGGTATATTGATAATTTGGAAAATATTGGTTCCTCGATACAGATTTTACAAATGTTGATATTTATTAAATGGTATAATATACACAAATCACATTTGTTAATATCATCACTGATATTATCAAAAGAGTATTTAAGTCTTGGAGAGCTGTTAAGCTACCATGGCAGATTCAGCTTTTGTAAAATTCTACTATTTCCCCAAATTTTATCATTGGAAACAGATAGCTGTCACTTATTTCCCTTGAAGGGATAGTCTTGTTTTGCTCAGTTTGGAGAAAATGCCTGCCAAATACCTAAGTCTGAATAATTGTAGTCTGTGAGTTCTTTCAAGTAAAAATGCTGATCTGTGAAAAGAGCAACTGGTTCATTCAGCTTTGTGCTCAAGGAGTCATGCCAGTGCTCTTCCCGGAACAGCCGTTTTGCTTTGTCTGCGGCACAAGTGACCTATGGCTCATGCTACCCATTTTGTCACACAGGCTATTTTAAAAGGTCAAGACTTAATAAAATTATTGTTATTGCTTCGTCAAAGGCATTCTTTAGTGAAACTGGATTTTCTGTTTTCACGGGAGCCTGTGATGGCAGAGGCCCGCGGCAGTGTCCGCAGGGAGAGTTCAGTGCCAGCACGGGACGGTGAGGAGGCCATGCGGCTCACTTGCCCGTGTGTAGGCACAGGCAGCCCAAGTGTCAACACAGGCAAAAGGCAAATGACAGGTTACCGTTATTAAGAAAATGACTTTTACCTCACCGATTTTCTGGAAGGATCTTGGAGCCCCGTTGGGTCCACGGACTGTACGAAACTCTGCTGTTACTATGATGGAACCAACCTTCCTTCCTTCCTTCCTTCCTTCCTTCCTTCCTTCCTTCCTTCCTTCCTTCCTTCTTTCCTTCCTCCTTCTCTCCCTCTCTCCCTCCCTCTCTCCTTCCCTTCCTCCCTCCCTCCCTCTCTCCCTCCTTCCCTCTTTCTTTCATTGTTTCTGAGACAGCCAATAATTATTGCATACTATGTAAGATGGTATTAAATGTGGTATGCATATTTTATTTAAGCATAATAAGCTCATTTAAAATTCTTTGTTTTTATATTTTATATGTTTTTAATTACAGAAGTAACATATCCTAGGCATAAAAATTCAAACAATGCAGAAGTGTTTAAGAATTGACTTACCCTGCCACCACCCACCAGATTCTCTGGTTTTGCTATGCATTGTACCAGACCTTTTTCTAATGACAAAGTCTACATGTACATGTACTTCTTTTTCTTTAATGAGGATCTTTATGGATCACACAGGGGACTAGTCATTTACATCTTTTTGGAGCTTTTGTTTACCTTCTTTCTCTAGAACCTAGGTTCAAAATTCAATCGTCTGTTTAATTGCATTTAGTAGGAAAATAATCATAGCCACTCGGTAGAAAGTGTGTGAGTGTGTGTGTGTGTGTGTGTGTATTTTGTATGTGACTAAAAACCACCATGCCACTAGATAATTTTTCATGAGTTACTCATATTGTCTTTTAAGTCAATTTTATTGAAGTATAATTACCTACGGTAAGATGCTCCTATTTTCAGTATATTATGTAATTTTGATAAATTTATGCACCTGTGTAAGCAGAGTTCAAATGTAGAAATTTCCATCACCGAAAATTCCCTCATATGCTTTTGCAATTAACTCCTTCACTCTCGGGTCTAGTCAAATGCCAATTTGTTTCTATAAGTATACATTAATTTTGACTGTTATTTTTTTTATTTGTGTTATGTTAGTCACCATACAATACATCATTAATTTTTGATGTAGTGTTCCAAGATTCATTGTTTACATATAACATCCCATGCTCCATGCAATACGTACCCTCCTTAATACCCATCACCAGGCTCACCCATCCCCTCACCCTCCTCCCTCTAAAACCCTCAGTTTGTTTCTTGGAGTCCACAGCCTCTCCTGTTTCATCTCCCTCACCGATTTCCTCTCCTTCACTTTTCCTTTCTTTCTCCAAATGTCCTCCATGCTATTATGTTCCACAAGTAAGTGAAACCATAAGATACTTGACATTCTCGGCTTGACTTATTTCACTCAGCATAATCTCCTCCAGTCCCATCCATGTTGATGCACAGGTTGGGTATTCATCCTTTCTGATGGCTGAGTAATATTCCATTGTATATGTGAACCATATCTTTTTTACCCATTTGTGTGTTGAAGGGCATCTTAGCTCTTTCCACAGTTTGGTTGTTGTGGCCATTGCTGCAATGAACATTGGGGTACATATGGCCCTGCTTTTTACTACATCTATATTTTTGGGGTAAATACCCAGTAGTGCAATTGCAGGGTCATAAGGTAGCTCTATTTTTAATTTTTTGAGGAATCTCCACACTGTTTTCCAAATCAAAAACACATTGAGATACCACCTTACATCAGTTAGAATGGCAAAAATTAACAAGGCAAGAAACAACAAATTTTGGACAGGATGTGGAGAAAGGAGAACCCTCTTACACTGTTGGTGGGAATGCAAGTTGTGCAGCCACTTTGGAAAACAGTGTGGAGATTCCTCAAAAAATTAATTTTGACGGTTTTAACTTATGTAAATGAAATCATAGTATTTGTGCTTAAAAAGTACAGACTTCAGTTTTTTTTTAAAGATCCATGTTCATTTTAAGTTAAACAGTACAAAGCAGGAGAAAAGAATATTTCAACATCTCATTTCAAACCATACCACCCAGATATGTTCATTTTAGCATTTGATGATTATGATTTATTTCTTAATAAATCTAGATAATTCCTATAATTTAGAATTGTTTAAGTTCTTTGTTCTCTGAATTAGTTCATGTTTTCACTTTCTGTTTCTATCAAAATTGAAAGAGAATTTGGATACCTATGTCACTGAGTCAAAATGTCTTTCTTAGAATTTGTTAGAAATCACTCCATATTGGGGCGCCTGGGTGGCTCAGTTGGTTAAGCGACTGCTTTCGGCTCAGGTCATGATCCTGGACACCCAGGATCGAGTCCCGCATCAGGCTCCCTGCTCCGCGGGAAACCTGCTTCTGCCTCTCTCACTCCCCCTGCTTGTGTTCCCTCTCTCGCTGTGTTTCTCTCTGCCAAATAAATAAAATCTTAAAAAAAAAAAAAGAAAACAAAATCATATCTTCTGGCATTGAGTGTTGCTGTGTTGGAAGTCTGTAGTCAGTCTAGATTTAATTTTTCTCTCGAGAGTAATTTACTTTTTGTATCTGGATGTCAAAAGCCTTCCTTTTTATTTTTATTTTTTTATTTTTTTATTTTTCCATAACCCAGCAACCCTATCCCCCAGCCCCAGCAACCCTCAGTTTGTTTCTGAGATTGAGTCTCTTATGGATTGTCTTCCTCCCCGGTCCCAACTTGTTTCATTTTTTTCCTTCCCTTCCCCCCATGACCCCTGGCCCTGCCTCTCAAATTCCTCATATCAGAGAGATCATATGATAATTTTAAAAGCCTTACTTTTTAGTTTGATAGGTTAGCCATAATTTGTAGTGATGTGCTTGTTTTTATAAGTTTTTATTTTCTGTGAGATATTATATCTTTTCAGTTTGCTTACTGACTTCTTCCTGCATTTCAGATCTATTTTCCTGTATTATATTTCTAGATATTTCCCTATCTTATATTTGGTATCTCAGACACTATCTTTATATTATTTTTGTCTCTTCTACATAATTTTATTTTTAAAAATTTTAATAAAGCTTATTTAAGCCTAAACCCAATTCACTCATTTTCTTGTATTTTTTAAAAATTGAAATAATGTCATGAGTATCGCTGTGTAACTTATTTATAAAACATAACAATTCAACATGGGTATTTTTTCATCTGTTACATGGGTCTACCTCATTCTTTTTAATGATCGTTTAGATTGTTTAATGATCATAGCATGTATATGCCAAAGTTTATTTAACTATTTCCCCATTGTAGGACATTTATGTTGTTTCATAAATTTTTTTTAAGGAGGCACACGCCCACTGTAGATCCCAATTTGGGGCATGAACTCATGACCCTGAGATCAAGACTGGAGCTGATATCAAGAGTTAGACGCATAACTGCCTGAGCTACCCAGACACCCCTATTTCAGATTTTTTGATATTACTGATGTTGAAGTGAACATCTTTGTACATATAAATTTAATAAAATGACACATTTCTGAAGGGTCTAACATAAAGTCTGGCATTAAAAAAAGTGCCTAGTTAGTGGCAGTTACTGTTATAAGGATTGGTCAGCTCCAACTTGAGTTAGAAGGTCAAGAGTTCTGTGTAGCGATTACCAGCGGGAGGTGTGGCCTGGGACACATCGTACAATTCTCCAAACTTGCTTTCATTCACACAATGAAGGAGTTGGATGAGGTGATCTCTTGTTCTTTTCCAGCTCTTGATCTCATGATTCTTTGACTTGGCATCCAAGTATTAAGAATATTGGCAATGAAATAAGTTGGAGAGACTATATGGCTGGTTTGAACATATTTACAAGACTTGTAATATTTATAGACTTACAGATTTTTCAACACTTGCCCTATTTTAGGACAAGTTACTTAACTTTCCTCTCCCTTCCCCCCATCAGTATAATGAGACTTTCTTTAATTCTAGGAGTTAAAACCATCCTTATCTATTGTGGAAAGATGATAAAAAGTATTTTCAAATATAAAGACTCTTATTTTTAAATTGATTTTTTCACTATGTACTAAATATTCTCTTAAATCCTTTATATCATAGATCTTATATGTGTCAGGAGAGCGTCAGTGATAAGCAGACTATAAATATGACAGAAATATTCTTTTTGCCACAATCACTGTATTCTGGTCCTTTGTCTTGATTTCAAAGATGTTTTTCTGCCTTTTTCTCATAATGACTTTTCTTTGTCTAAATTGTATCTTTATGAGGTTACATGACAAATACAGATATTTTCATAGTGCTGTGATTAAAAGTGGAAAGTCCGTGAATTTTAAAAAAAAGATTTTATTTATTTATTTATTTATTTATTTATTTATTTGTTTATTTAAGAGTGTGCTCCAGTCGGGGGATGGGCAGAGGAAGAGGGAGAGAGAAGGGATTAGTATCATGACCCTGACAGCATGACCTGAGCTGAAACCAAGACTTGAAAGCTCAACTGACAGAGCCACCAGGCACTCCAAGCCTGTGAACTTTATTTTTTTATTTTTTTTTTATTTTTTAAAGATTTTATTTATTTGACAGAGAGAAACACAGCCAGAGACGGAACACAAGCAGGGGGAGTGAGAGAGGGAGAAGCAGGCTTCCCGCAGAGCAGGGAGCCCGATGTGGGACTCGATCCCGGATCTCCGGGATCATGCCCTGAGCCGAAGGCAGTCGCTCAACCAACTGAGCCACCCAGGCGTCCCACCAAGCCTGTGAACTTTAAAAAACAAACAAAACAAAACCCGGGAATTTTAGTCATGGAGATAGTGGTACTTAAATGGAAAGCTTTGTGGTGTATGGTTAGGGCATGTCTGGATTCTGACTCTAGGTTTTATATCGTCGGTGGTGTTTCCCCGCTCTTTTCTTTGCATTTTCATGAAAGAGGGTATTTTTTATACAAAGTCATGTGGTCTCTAAAATGGACAAAAGTTAGTCATACTGGCAGAATTTTCAAAATAATCCAGAGATCCATAACCCCCCTGCCTACTGTGTTATCTTGATAAATATAGTTTGTTTTCAGATCATTAACGTTTTCCAAAATAGTTATAGCAACTTACATGATTCGTTTTCATGAATGTATTTTCTGAAATTGTGATTTTTCATGCTTCCTCATTTGTGATTTCAGTGTTCTCAGAACAAGGTATGTTTTAGTTGCTCTTTGATCCATCTGTATTTGTGGTTTCCAACTTAACATTTATACTTCTTTGGACAAATTAATTACTCTCCCCCCACCCCACCCCTTCTTGCCTGGTTACTTCCAGCTTAAGGGGTTGAGTTTTCTTTCTCATTAATAAGAACATATAAGGTTGGGAGCCATGGAGACCTGGACCAGCACAGTCTCTTAGAGGCTTTAATTCCATAATGTCCTTGATCTGAGGAAGCTGCTCATAATCTCTTCACAATTTCCATGACCAAGCCATCTGCCTGCATTAAAATAAATCAAATCTGCTTACTCCTTCAATGTCTAACAAATATTCTATAAACTGATGATGAAGACCATGAACACAAAAATAATTTGCAGTCTTGAGCACTTCCTCTGAATTCTCAGCTCAGATTCTCTTGGCAGTGGAAGTTGGCACTTCTCTTTGACTTGAGTAAAGGGTAGTGCAAACTTTACTCCTTTGGTTACTGTTATCCCTAGCGTGGCAGGGGAACTGATTCAGCTTTTCCATACCAAGATTAACCTTCACAAAGCCCTTCCTTGCCCTTCTGCTTATATATAGTAGTAGCTAATTAAGTAAACACAAATGTATTATCTAATTTTAACACAGTGGTTTGCATGGATGGGGTGTGTGTGTGTGTGTGTGTGTGTGTGTTTTTCAATCTCAGGCAGACAAATTTTGTGTCTGGCACAAGCTTCCGCTCTCGGGCAGACTTGAGTCCGTGTGGACTGCTGTGGCATCATGCTATACAAGCATGTGGTCCTGTGACCTGTTCCTGCGCAAAACAGTTCATTTTTTCATATCCGAAAACTCCCACATCTTGAGAATATTTGTTCTTAGTTTTTTTTAACTCTACTCTCCTTTCTTTCCTCTCCACCTTCAGTATTTTTTACCCCTATCATTTTAGGTTTGCGTTGTTCTAACCGTTTTCTGGCTGATGTTGCCTTCACCTCTCTTGGCTTTGATCTACCCTTTGCTTTCTGCAAGGCTGCTTTTCTGTCTAACACTTCTTTCGCTTTATTCCTCTCCTCCTTCAACAACCAAAACAACACAAACCCACAGCACCTTAAAGCATAGATTCTGCAGTTTTCCTAGTATCCCTGCCCTCTGCACCCAGCATGTCCCCAGTGACCCCTGCTACTCCGGTCCTGCCCGCCTCTTCCACTTTGTTGCCCATCTTTCCCATCGTCTGCTGGTGGATCTGAAACACCTCACCTCCTTCTCCCGAAAGCCATATTCCTGCCCTCCAGGCCTAGCTCCAGCCTGTTTCCTCTGAGATGGACTGCCTTACATTGTGGCCCCACCCCTCCGCAGGGCTCATTTCCTGTCACTGTCTCCGAAGGCAGGACAGTCTGTGCTGCCTCTCTGTAGGTAGGGCCTTCAGACTGCTGCGCCTCGTTCTCTTACACTTCCTGCGAGCTCAGAAGGATGAGCGCTCTGTGCTGTGCGCATGGCGGTGCTTACTTTGTGGACTGGATAGATAAATGTGAAATCTCTACTTTTGGCACCTTTTATCTGGTATTAGGTAATGGACAATCCAGTTCTCTCATTTCACAGGCAAAGAATTGAAATTCTGTATGTGAAATTGAGATATGCCTGTAAATTTTAAAGTTTTTTTGCTAGAGTATAGGCATTTGTCATTTTCAAAGAAGAAAAAAAAAGAGACAGACTCTTTTATGTTGTGGATTGAATTTGCATTTCATGTGTGCTCCAGTTTTGAAAAGGTTAATAGTTTCTCACCCTTTTCCTTTACATGAGCTAAGTTTATAGTAGTTTCCCACTATCTCATAACGTGCTCCTGGGCCTTTCTCTAATTCATACCTTGTTCATCTCACTGATTCAGTCAGTTTTTTCTTTGATGATGATGTATTTCAAAGTTGCTCTATTTAGTAGAAAAGGCAATAGAGACAGGTACTAAAATTTTTTAAAAATGTAACATACACACAGAATAGTGTAAAAGTCTTGAGAGTACTACTTGATGAATTACTGTGAGTGGATGTACTTGGGTAACCCAAGACAGCATTGCCCACACCCGATAGACTCCTGGGGCCCCCCTCAATCACCCTAGCTCCCTTACTCCCCAAAGGTAGCCAGTTTTTGACTTCTAACCCTGGGAATTAGTTTGCTTGTTTTGGAAATTTATGTAAATAGAACCATCCATATTCATTATATACTCTTTTGTGTCTGACTCTTAAAATTAAATGCTGTTTATGCGATCTCTGCCCATTATGTGTAGCTGTGGTTTCTTCACCTTCATCATGGTAGACCTTCATCGTGTGAGTATACTGTGGTGTCGACTTACCCATCCTAATGCTGATAGACATTTGGGTTTTCTTCAGTTTGGGCCTATAATGAATAATGCCACGGTGAACATGCTTGGACATGTGTTTTGATGTCAATCAGAGTGCATTTCTGTCCAGTATATACCTAAGAAACAAATTGTGTATATTCAGCTTTAGTAGGTACTGCCATTTTTTCCAAAGTGGTTGCGTTGATCATTATACCTGCTAGCAGGGTTTGAAAGTTCTGTTTCCTTTACAGCCTTGTGAATTCAAGCTATTAGATCTATTCAACTTGAGCCATTATGACGGATGGATAAGGGTATCTCATTGTATGTATGTGTAAGTGTTTTGCTCTTCCTTCCTTACTAGTGAGGTTGCTTACCATTTCCCCTTTAAGGACATTTAGGTATCCTCTTTGTAAATTGTCTGCTCAAGTCTTGCCAGTTTTTTTTTTTTCTTAACAACTTTATTGAGATGTTATTCACATGTTGTATAATTTATGCATTTGAAGTGTACAGTTCAGTGGGTTTTGGTATATAACATTATTCATTTTATAATTCAGTGGTTCGGGTATAATGTGTTATTAATTTTTATAAGAATCATGGTAAAAATAACAAAATTAGCTATTTCAACTGTTTTTAAGTGTACTAATTGGCTTTAAGCATCGCAGTGTTGTGCAGATATCATCACTATTTCTAGAACTTTTTCATCACTTTAAACAGAACCCCTATAAACATAAAGCAGTAACTCCCTGTTTTCCTCTTCCCTCAGAGGCTGATAATGTCTAGTCTATTTTTATTTCTGTGAATTTTCCTATTCTGGGTACCTCACATAGGTGGAATCATACAGCATTTATCTTTTTGTGACTGGCTAATTTCATTTAGCATAATGTTTTCAAGGATCATCCACGTGATAGTGTGGGACAGAACTTCATAACTTCTTTTTTTTTTTTTTTAAAGATTTTTTTATTTATTTGACAGAGAGAAACACAGCCAGAGAGGGAATACAAGCAGGGGGACTGAGAGAGGGAGAAACAGGCCTCCCGCCGAGCAGGGAGCCCGATGTGGGGCTTGATCCCGGGTCTCCGGGATCATGACCTGAGCCGAAGGCAGTCGCTTAACCAACTGAGCCACCCAGGCGCCTCAGAACTTCATAATTTCTTATGGCTGAATAATATTTCATTGTTATATATGTACTACATTTTGTTTATCCACTTATCTGTTGATGAATCTTTGGGTTTTTGTCAGTTTTTATTGATTTTACTTTATTTTAAAAGATTTATTTATTTATTAGAGAGAGGGAGAAAGAGAGAGAGAGGAGTAGGTAGGTAGGTAGAGAGGCAGAGACAAAGAACTTCAAACAGACTCCTTGCTCAGGCCAGGGCCCCACACAGGGCTTGATTCCAGGACCCTGAGATTGAGACCTGAGCTGAAATCGAGAGTCTGATGCTTAACTGACTGAGCCACCCCAGTGCCCCTGCCAGTTTTTAAAATAAGAGTCTGTGTGTCTTTTTTCCTCACTGATTTGTACAGGTTTTAAAATGTTTTTCTGAGTACTGGCACTTTGTTGGTTACATGTGTTGCAAAAATCCTCTTTTACTCTGTGACTTGTCTTTTCATTCTCTTATTTTCGTGTCTTTTAAAGAACAGTTCTTGATTTTAATTAGGGCAGTATTAACAATTTTTCCTTTTTTGACTAGCACTTTCTGTGTCTTGGCTAAGAATTTGTTGCCTGTCCCGATGTCATAAAGATAGTCTCTGTTTTCTTCTAGAAACTGTGCTGTTTACCTTTTATATTTTGAATGACAGCACCCCTCCCCCCCAAATTGATCTTTTGGGTGTGTGATGAGATTGGGAGCCAGGGGTTAACACTTGTTGTGGTCGTTTACCCATTTATGTGTATGTTCAGTCTTTATACTTAAATAAGTTCTTTGATTTGGTCTTATATTTCCTCTTACCTTCAGGGTCAAGTACAATGCCTTGTACATGGTAAGTGTTCAATAAATGCTCACTAACAACAGTCGAGCCAGAAACCTCATTTCCCAAAAGACACAAGGGACCCAACCAGAATGCTATGAAATCTGACTTTATTTGTAAATAGTATTCATTTCCTTTTTATAACCATTATTTTCCTCTCTCCTTTTGTTTGTTTGTTTGTTTGTCTGTTACCTCCCTCTTCCTCCTCTGTTGCATCTACCCTGTGTATCATCATCTCTCCTCCTTCATTAATACCATCTTCATCGTCTGGAGCTGAGGTTACCTTCTGAATCTCATCATCTTCACATTACCATTTTATAGTGCTTTCCTTAAAAAGTAATTATTTTAGTGATGTAATAGCTTTTCCTGTTGTTGGGTATTTTCCATCATAACAGCACCACTGTACATTTGTTTTCTACAAGAAATCTGAACTTACAGTCCAAAAATGGTTTCCAGAGAAATTTTATGCAAATTTAGTGTGTTTGCATTTGGTTTTTTTTCTTTTTCCTGGGGGAGAATATCTCAACTTCTGAAAAGTATATCCTTTCATTTTCTAGTAAACTCTGGAAAAACCTGCTCTTTGTATACCACTGTACTGGGCATTGTGGGTTATGTGGAGTATTTCGTATGGCACCTGGTCTTGAGAAGTTTAATACATGTGTAACTGTGATTAGAATTTTAAGTACACTTATAATTTGGAGGTTTATGTGAATCAGAAAAAGAGTAACTGTGGAGCACTTGTCAGATCACATGAGGAAATGGAAGTGCAGCTATGTAGTAGTTAAAATGTCAGGTGGCAGAAGATAGAGCCAGATAGGTAATGGTCCTGTGCATTGCCTGTCTCATCTTTATCCCAGCCAGTGAGGCAGATCATCTTTGTTTCTTTGGTATTAAGCAGTTTTTAAGGAAAAACAAAATAACCAAAAAATGAAGGGTCCATTATGCTCCAAGAATCGGGTAGAAAGATGGAAAAGCGTTGGGTCCTATCCTCAGGACTCCCATCATTTAGTCTAAAAGCCAAATATGCCTCAGCTTGTTATGATATAATGTGTTTCAATAGTGGCATGAGCGAAGTGTTGTCTCCTATTTGATCTTCATTCTTGTTTTGACCAATCCATGCCATTTCCCTGGGTGGTCTGGTTGTTGGGGTCTGCAGGTTCTGCAGCCGGCCACTCTGAACTTGTGCTCGAGCTATGACACAGAGGCAGTGGCAGCAGCAGGTGGAGTCTGAGGAGTCTCCTGCTTCCTCAGGGCCTGACATGAAATGGGTAAGAGACGAGCAGTGTATGTGTACTCTGCTGGGGGGACCTATAGAGGTCTGAGGTTAGAAGGAAGAAATCTTTGTGTTGTACACGAATTTCAAGATCAGAGACAAATGGCCAGGACCATTATATAGGGATGGGAACTGGCACATACTCGCCCCAGTTCCCCATTCAACACCACCACAGCCACAGCTACCCCCTGCAGGACCAGCTGTAACTCACCACTCAGGGAGCACTCAGTTGAGATACTCGAGAACTGAATCTAGACCCAGGCAACTTTGTGTAGTTGTGATGGCCACCTCTCCTCTTCTCTGCCTTGGGATAGTTGGAGGATTCTCTACTTCAGGAAGTCACATACCACCTGTGAGAAAAATAGGACATGGGGAAGGAAATCTAAAAGGCTGAACGTTTATCTCAGCCATCCAAAAGGGACAAGAGTAAAAGAGCTTTTACTTAAAAAAGCTGTTCAGTTCATTGCCTCAGTCTTAGCTGACCAGGTTGGACTAAATTTAGTTATGCCCTGACCCCTTTTACTCATCTAGATTTGGGATGAGTTGTTGAGGTAGAAAGTAGTAAGAAGATCATACCAGTTTGAAAGAAAATAGACCATGCTTTTATGTGTATGCTCCTTTATCAATGGAGAAATATAAATTTAGTTATTGCCATCCTCTTGATAATGTTAGATTTAGACGCATGACCAATTCTGCAGAATCTAGGGGCCTCCTCTGGCCAGATGTGCCAATCTTGAGCTCTGTCCTAGTTTTCAACTTAAGCTGATGTACTAGCATGGCAGCAAATGTGTAAGTAGTTGCAAAAACCATACTACAGTGGTTTATTGAATCTCGATAAATGATCTTTTCTTTTAAGAAAAGCCTCTTTATTTGCTTGATCACTTGGAGTGCTTTTTTTAAACACATGGATTTTGGCAGGCATTTTGATACTGAGGTGCCCATAGTGAACTGAATGTGGTTAAACAGCTTGGAACACTGGAGTTGAATAGGCTCTGGGCACATGTGCCAAAGGGTGGCAAGCCAAGTCATCCTGCCCCCAGTGCCAGCTCTGATGAGCTTCAGTCTTGCTGCTGCCACTGTTTCTGGATCCCTCCATAAATCACATGAATTTCTTCTGATTACAGAGTGGTCCTGAGTTTCCAGTCTGGCTGTCAAATTTCCATGAAAATTGTAGCTGCCATTATTGGGTACTCACCATGTGCCATGCATTACCTGGGCATTTTATGTATATTTATTCATCAGTTCTAAGACAAGTCTGTGAGATATATGACTGTTATCCCTATTTCCAATGAGGAAATGGTGCAGTAGAATGAATTTCAGTACCTGGAGTTAAGTGCCTAGAAGATTAAGACAATATGTAAAGTGCCTAATACTGTGCCATGCTCAGGCAGGCAGTCAGTAGGTGGATTTGTTTTTTCTTTTAAGCTCCATTTGACTTTGTGGTGGTTTTGTCGCCACTCTAGGGCCTGACTGGAGAAGAACTTGGGGAGCATTTATATGAGCTGTGAGCAGGGCTTGTAGAGATCTTTGGAACCCTAAGCATAAAAAGATCATGGTGCCCCCACCTGTGAAACTCAGAATGGGACACGAAACTATAAAGAGTAAGCTGTTCTTTTCTTCAAGAGGATTACTTTCATCTTTGTTCTGAAATATCAAATGTCAGTCAGCCTTAAAAATGTTTCCCCCTTCTCTCTCTTCCTCCCACCACCCTGTTCCTGTCTAACTGGTGCCTTAGAGTATTTGTCTCTTTTGGGTAGTACAGCTCTGATGTAAGAGTTAAAATTTTATTTTTATTTATGTCAAACAGTTAGGCATAATAGAAGATTTATAAGTTGTCACATTCAAATGGGAATAACTGAAAAAGTTATGCCAATAAGAAATCATGCTTTAAAGTTCTGTTAGGGCAGATGATAGGAAAGAAGTATAAATCTCTCTTTGCCTTCACTGAGTTTACGGTTTTTGAGGAGGGAGAAGAGGAAGCATTTTTTGAGTGCTTCCTACCTAAAATGCTTCCTGGGGGGGGGCACCCAGGTGGTGCAGTCAGTCAAGTGTCCAAATCTTGGTTTCAACTCAGTTTGTGATCTCAGGACCATGGAATGGAGCCCTAAGCTCAGCTGGGAGTCTACTCAAGATTCTCTCTGTCCCCTGCCCCCTTATCTCTCTGAAATAAATAAACAAGTCTTTAAAAATAAAATAAAATGTGTCCAAGTACTAGTCCTTCAGTATTCAATATATGATTAATCTTCACCACCTCCTTGCATTGTTTCCATTTTATAAACAAAAAAACTGATGTTTAGAAAGGTTAAATAAAGTCACAGCGCATGACTTTTGGTTTCTCCTGCTTCAGGAGAGGGGGACAAGAAAATACTATTGTTTCAACTTGATAACCCCTTCCTCCTCTTTTTTTCTGGGCCTGGAAAATAATGCTTGTGCTTCTGGGTGCAGGTTGGTTGTCGTCACCTCCCACATGATCTCTCCCTGAGGTGGCTTCTTCTTTCCCTGTCTCCATAGGACATTGTTCAGACTTTAGCCCCTACCTGTTGACTGTGACCTACACATTCACTTGTGTGTTTAATCCCACTCTTCCTTCCTCCTCCTTCTCACTGTGCCTGGGATGTAGCCACTGCCCAGTCCATGTTTGTTTCATACACGGTTGATGATTATACAGTTTGGGCTACAGGGACACCTGGAGTTGAGAGAGACTTTATGGGATAGGTGGGAAGTCACAGAGTCTCCCGGCATCTGGGAGGAGCTGGACTGGCACAGCAGAGGCCTGGCACACCAGGCTGGGGCGGGGGGTTGGGGAGCGGCAGCCGAAGTGGCCACGTGGAAAGGGACATTGCTTGCTCCTGCTGGGGAGTAATGTGAGTTAAATTTGGATGCCACGTTTATTATTTCAGCTCTTTGAAACTGTCCCTAATGATATCTCTTTTCTTTTGTTTCCTCAAAATTAATTATCTTTTGTAGCTATGGTAACTCATTTGAAGCTCTATTATGCATGTAATCTGTACACATTGAACTATGTGCTCCGGCGTTCTAAACATTTTCCTGCATAGTCAATAATTCTATATTTGCAGTGTTCTCTTCCTTCTGCTGAAAATTGGCTTTTCCCTTTAGATTTCTGAAGACGATTTTAAAAAGGATTAGGAATGACAGCTTGACTAATAAATTACTGTAAACGATCGTCATCTTCGTTACTAATGTACGTGCCATTATTTGCTTGTACTGACATATTTCTAGGCAGATTTTACTCTGAGAAGCTTTGAATATGTGACGATACCACCTTCGTTCTCCCAATTTCTGTGGCCGGAGGGCTCATACACCCTCACTCCTGAAAGTCCCCGCACCTCCCACCCTCCTCGCTGAACTCCTGCCGCCCGCAGGACACCCTCTGTGCCTCCCCGCTGGCTCTGGTCCAGGCACTTGCATCTCTGTGCGTGGGCCTTCTCTCTTCCCTGCTGCTGCTCAGCCTGTCGCTGACCTCCCTGACCAAGCTTTCTGGTCTCAGACCACTGTCTTTTAGGCTGTCTCTGTCTCTCTCTGGCTGAGGAGCCCAGCACCTTCACCCCAGCTCACCTAGGTACACTACATGGTCCCGTTCTTTGGTCAGGGTGTTGTTTAACCTTTGACTCGTGTTTTTTGTCTGGAAAGAGAGGCCTGCATGCCTCTCCGCGGAGTGGCTGGGTCAGACAAGGAAAGGGCCCTAACGCTCGGTGTGTGTAGCACACGTCTGCCTCTTCCTTCCCCTCAGGACTTGATGTAGCCACACTGCCTAGAACAGTATTTGTTGTTTATTCGCTCAGCATTTCCTGAGGGCCTGCTTTGTGGTAGGCACTGTTCTAGGTACTGGGCGAGCAGCAGAGGCGAGAGGAGCCTAATGACATCGAAGGTGGTGCAAGAGGATCTCAAATACAATAAAATAAAATAAAGATTTTATTTATTCATTTGACAGAGAGAAACAGCGAGAGAGGGAACACAAGCAGGGGGAGTGAGAGAGGGAGAAGCAGGCCTCCTGCAGAGCAGGGAGCCTGATGTGGGGCTCGATCCCGGATCTCCGGGATCATGACCTGAGCCGAAGGCAGTCGCCTTTGGCAGTCGCCCAACCAACTGAGCCACCCAGGCGCCCCTGGTAAACAAGCTTTTTAAAGCTTTTACAGCCTTATGATTCCTGGTGTGTTGTCCAGGTATGTGACAGTTTGCTAAGTGACGTCCCAGGGTCGTGGTGTCGCTGCCTGTGCTGTGTCTCTTGCTTGAAACGCTTGGCGCTTTGTTGGTTGTGTCGGGCCAGGTAGATCTGACGTAAGGAATCGGAACCGACCCCCATGACCTGTAGGGTTTTTGGTTCCTTTTGATCCCCTGTTGCTTAGACCACAGTACCTTTCACGGTAAAGGTATTCAAGAAAGGTTTATGGACACAGGAAATCTTTATTTCTCTAGATGAGCTTTTTGAGGCGTTATTAACAGATACATTTAATGTTCATCACCACCAATAAACATCATCCTAGATAATGTTTGCTTCTTTTTCTTTTAATGTATTTTTGTCCTTTTGAAGCGTAGAATTGTTTGAATTGTGTTTATTTTAAAAATACTTCTAAGTTACTCTAGTATATACTAAATATTTATTTAGTGTCTTATATATGACTCATATACTTTAAAGATAAATAAAAAGGCTTAGAAATTAATGTTTATTGATTTGGTTCTGGGTTTAATGTTGATAATTTCAAACCAGAAGGGGGAAGCTGCTTCTACTTAACAGAGGCTTCTCTTTGAAAATCTGTGCCGCTGTCCTAAAGTCCTAGAATTACAGATCTGGAAAAGTACCTTCAGTCTCCTGGCTTCTCTTTTTTGCTTAACTCTCTCTTCCTTCCCCTCATGCCTGTATTCTTTCATGTTATATAATGAGAAGGCCAGAGAGGTGAAGTCATCTTTTCAAAACTACACAGCTTTTAAGTGGCGAAGTTTGGACCAAGATCCAGCTTAAAGCTCTTCCTGGTAACATGAGGGAAATAACAGAGTCAAGCAATATTTCAGTTCCTTTTTTGTCATTTGTACAAATTAAATTTAACCCCATTAGGGTCAAACCCTCTTCTTAAGGTCTTTCTGTCTCTGCCACCCTGCCAGCCCAATAAAATACTATACAAGGAGTTGTATACATACCATGACTTTACACAGATGTGTATAAATAGTGGGTGTGCTTGTGTAATTGTGGTAGGGTTAGTTAAACACTACGAGGATGTTGTGTATACTAAAAAAAAAAAAAAAAACAACAAAAAAAACATACTGGATCCCCTGCCCTGAGCTACTTTTATGTTACTATAATGTCCTCAGATTCCAGACTGGATAAGATGAAACAGACAATACTCAAATTTCATTTCAGAATCCGCAGCAGCTGGAGTGAACGTCAAACAGATGGGCTTTTCCACCCTGATTATCCTAACTTCCTAAATTTAGAAATACATGCTTTAAAAAAAATGTAAATTACCCAAGGGGGTGGTGTAGCACATGCCAGGCAGTGCTAACGAGTGCAAATAGATGTCATCTGCTGACTTAGATGAATCTCAGCTTCCACTTCTGGGTCTCTGTTATTTCATTTCCTTTAGATTTGTTTTATGTCACTGCTTTCAAGCCTCTTTTCACATATACATTAATATTATTTTAAAATATTGAGATTTATATAATATCTCAAACCAAAATAGTGTTTAATCTGGCTTATTACTCAAAATTCCTTCAAACTGGTGGGAAAAGATAAGAAAGAGATATAAGATGAGAAGTCTCTTTATTTTGCCTTTGTGACTAGCTAGCTGGATAAATTTGGGCAAGACACTTTCTACCATAAAGTGGTCTCTAATGTAAGCTGTTATAAATTATGGTTCTTTATTTCTATAAGTTGTCTAGAATTTATTTTGGACTGTGTTGTGTCCCTGGAACTTAACAGGGCCTGGCACATAGTAGATGTTTAGTAAATGCTGACAAAAGAATCAGTACAGTCTTATATTTTCAATTTACAAAATTCATTAGGCAAATTGTTTAAGAACTAAGTGTTTTATGGTCACCCTGCCCCTAGTAGAATATACTATTTCTCTCTGGTATCTTATAGTTAAGTTGAAGAGATTGACAATGATCCAAGGACATAAAAAAGCAAAATCCAGATAAGTGAGGAGGTTAGTATACACATATCACCTCTCATTGGAATGTGACTTGTATGGGGAAATCACATTTTATATAAATAAATATGTTGGTAGAACAACCTTTATTCCACAGTCACAGAAGGAAAAGCAGAAATTGATCTGTAAGTCTGTATGAAAGGAAGTAGAATGATCAAATTTGCACAAGAAATGAATCCAGGAGCTTTATCTTTGGGGATGAATAGGAATTCAGGAAGCAGGGGGGTAATGTGGAAAGAGAGGGTTTGTGAAACGTAGGCCTTGTGGGCAAAAAGAATAGACAAGCAGAGTTCCAGAAACATTAAATAGTCTGTGAGCTACACATAGTTCTGCATGTTAGGTTAAGGTTCAAGGGCAGAAGAGGCTAGAGATGGGGCCACAAGAATAAGTAAGCACCAGAGAGCTGGGCTTTATCTGGGGCCACGAGAATAGGTAAGTACCACATATCTGGGCTTTATCTCGTTTCCCTATAAAGGTAAAAGCCTTCTAAGGGTTTTATAGGGAAATAACTTGCTTGCCTTGGCTCTTTTAAGTAATTTGAATTTAGTAACAGGAGGAGGGTAGATTGGAAGAGGACCAGGAAGGAAACAGGTAGATTACCTAAGAGATTGTTGTGCTCTTTCAAGGTCATGTGTAATTCTTCATAAATGTTGATAAATTAAGTTTAAGTCCAAGGAGAGAGACATATTCTCAATGAATCTTTTAAAAGCTTGGCATAATTGCTTTTGCAAAAACCTCTACCCCAAAAGGTAAAGATTTATAAAGAGAGTATTTTCTTTTCAGAATGGGTCAAATGTAAAAAGGAAAAAAATAGGGGCACCTGGGTGGCTCAGTTGGTTAAGCGACTGCCTTCGGTTCAGGTCATGATCCCGGAGACCCAGGATCGAGTCCCACATCAGGCTTCCTGCTCGTCGGGAAGCCTGCTTCTCCCTCTCTCACTCCCCCTGCTTGTGTTCCCTCTCTGACTGTGTTTCTCTCTGTCAAATAAATAAAATCTTAAAAAGAAAAAAAAGAAAAAAATATTAAATTTGTGGTTGTCTCATTAATATATGGATAAATGTGACTTCTTGAAAGGTGATTGTATTGAGATTAAAATCTAGCTATTTGTCTGTTTGCTAGTTCAGGTATTCGTGACCAGGCCAGTCCTTAGCAAACTAGATAACATGGTAAAAGAAAAAATTTCAATTTCACTTAAATTGTACTCATCTGAGTACAGACTAAACCAGGCTACCTTTTGGGGGAGGATATAAATTATGAATACATTTAAGAAAGCATGTAAAATCATAGTATAGCACTTATTTGGGAATTTCATAAAGGTTTGAGCAATGTTAGAATTAATAACTCTAAGAATGGCATTTTTTAAATTTTCCTCGAGAAACTAACTGCTGATAGTTTGCCAGTTTCTCCATATTTCTCAGAGGTCTCCAAGACTCTCTGACAATCTCTTGGCCTCGAGGCTTTTTACAGAAACTGTAATTAAGTCGTGTCTGACACTTCCTAGTAAGGGGACCCTCTCCCACTGTCCTGGAGTGGGGGGCCGCACCGATACCCCTTCTTGTCTCTCCTCCTTCCCTAGACTTCCTCCCCATTGTAAGCACATTTTGCGAAGTTAGCCATGCTTAAATATAACTTCCCACTCTCCTCCCCTATCCTGACACCAGGCAAATCCAAAATTTTCAAAAATTTGTTTTTCAATGAATGTTTCATTTATTTATGGTAGTTTTTATATGGAAATAAAACATGATTTGTTTTTTGTTTTTTTGTTTTAGCTTGGTTGATGTAATAACAGCTTTCACTGACACCGTGATTTTGTGCAGAGTGGTAAGATGGTGGGGTCACCTAAGGTGAATCCACTCATTAGACCACAGAAGAAAAAGCCCTTCAGTGGGCATTGGTAATTTTTTAAAAATCCACTTTGATAGGATGCAGTTTAAGTACCAAAATCTGTATCCACTTAAAGTATGTAGTTTGATGGCAGTTGTAATATATGCATGAGTCCATCAGGTCAGTCAAGATGCAGAACATTGCTGCTGTCGCCTAAAGATTACCTGTCTCATTTTGCATCCTTCCCTCCCTCTGCCCCCAGGTGCAGGAAACCACTGATCTGCTTGCTGCTGTGTCTTAGTTTGCACTTCACAGAAGTTTTGTAAATGGAATTCCACAATATGTTCTCTTTTGTGTCTGGTTTCTTTCAACCAGCATAATGATTTGGAGTTTCATCTGTGTTGCTGCATGGGTCAGTAGTTTGTTAATTTTTATTGCTGAGTAAACCCTATTGTATGGATGTGCTATAGCTTGTTTTTTCCCTTCTCCTCTTAAGGAGAATTTGAATTATTTCTAGTTTGGGCACTACTGTCGTATTATGCGTCTTTATGTGAATGCATGTGAATTTTTTCGGTGAATAATTGTAAATGGTTGGTGTTGAATTTTTTAAGAAATCACCAACCTGTTTTCCAAAGTAGTTGCACCATTTTTTACCCCCATTATCAGTGTGTCAGATTTAGTTGTCTCACCTTATTACCAAGACTTGGCATGGTCAATCTGTTTAAATCTGAGTCCTTCTCATGGGTGCGTAGTGATTTCTGGTGGTTTTAGTTTGTAATTACTTGATATCTAGTGATGATCAGCACCTCTTCGTGTGCTTTGTGGTTATTCAGGTAATTTAATGAAATGTTCAAACTCCATTGCTCATTTGCAAAAACGGGTTGTCTTACTGAGTTGTAAGGCTTATTTTTATTTTCTGGATACATTACATTGTCAGGTATGTATTGTGAATATTTTCTGTCATTCTATGGGTTGTGTTTTCAGTTTATTAATGGTGTCTTTTGAAGAGCAGAAAAGTCCACTGTAATTTTTTCTTTTATGACTTGTGTTTTTTGTGTTCTAAGAAAAGCCTGTATCCAGAAATTGCAGTATATTCTCTTTTCATCCAGAAGATTTATAGTTTTAGCTTTTACATTAAGGTCTGTGATCCATTCTGAATTATTTATAAGTTGTGAGGTAAGGGTAGATGTTCCTTTTTTCAAAATGCAAATATCCAGTTGTTTGAATACTTTTTGTTTAACAAATGTTCTTTTCCCCCATTGAATTACCTTTTATCTTTATTTCTTTCCTTCTATTTGTCTTGGTCTCTTTTTTCTAGCTTCTTTTGGTAGAAACTTAGGTCACTGATTCTAGACCTTTCCCTGCAAACATAAACATGTGCCTTTCCCTGTAAACACTGTTTTTCCTGCATCCCACATATTTTTGTATGTTGTCTTTTTCATTTGAATTTAGTGCAAAGTATTTTTTCATTTCCATTGTGATTTCTTCTTTGATCTAGGTTTCTTAAAAGTGTCTTATTTAATTTCCGATCACTTGGAAGTTTTCCTAGATATATTTTTGTTTTTCATTTCCAACTTAATTCCTTTTTGATCAGAGAACATAGTTAGTTGTCATTCTTTTAAATTCAAATGGAACTCATTGGAAAACACATGTTTTCTGGGTGAATGTACTATGTGCACTTAAAAATAATGTGTATTCTTCAGGTATTAGAGGTCAAGGTGGTTGCTGGGGTTGCTCTGACCCTCTTTATTTCATCATTAATGTTTTGTCCAGTGTCTCTGTTAGTTGCTCAGAGTTGGTGTTAGTATCTTGTATGATTGTGGAATTACTTGTTTCTCTTTGGTTCTGTCAGTTTTTGGTTCATGGGCTTTGAAGATCTGTGATTAGGCTCATAAACATTTATGACTTTCTGATGAATTAACTCTTCCATCATTATGAATTGTCCCTCTTTATCTTTGGGTGTACTCTTTAAGTCTATTTATTTGACAGTACTATAACTTTCAGATTTCTTATACTTAACATTTGTATGGGGTATCTTTTCCCATTCATTTTTTTTCGATCTGTGTCTTTTTATTTAACACACATAGGTAGCATATAGTTGGGTCTTGATTTTTAATATATTCTGTTAATATGACTTGTAAGCTGTTTGTCTTTATGTTATTATTTATATTAATATTATTTATATTATTATTATACTATTTTTTGGTGATTGCTCTAGAGATTGTAATATGCTTCCTTAACTTGTCATGGTATACCTTATATTTAACACTGTACCAATACAAACTCTACATAGAAGTCCATATAACTTCCACTGTTGCTTATGTGATTATTGTCATATGTTTTATATATCGACCTGTATTATAAACCCCAAAGGCAGTTTATGTTTTAAATGGTCATTTATTTTTAATTAAGAGAAATATATTTTATATTTACTTTGATAATAGCTATTTTTGATGCTGTTCATTCATTCATGAAGAATCACGTTTTCCTCTGGTATTATTTGCTTTCCACCTGAAGAACTTTCTTTAGCAATTTTATTGTTCAGGTCTACTCACGACAAATTTTCTTATGTTTCTTTACCTGAAATTGTCTTTGTTTCCCTTTCATTCTACATGGGAATTTTTGCTGACTGTGGTATTTCTAGGCTGGCCTTTGTTTTCTTTCGTTGCTTTAAAGGTGTTATTCAGCTGGCTGCAGTAGCTTTGGATAAGGAGCCTCCAGTCATTGGAATCATTCCTCCCGTGTATGTAATGTTTAATTTTTCTCTGGGTTTATGATTTTCTCTAGGTTTTAAAAACTTTTTGTCTGTGACATTGATTAGGTGTTGTTTTCTTTGAAGGTATCTTGTTTGCGTTTCACTGAGTTTCTTAAATCTGTCAATTTGTGTCATTCACCAGGTTGGGGGGGTTTGTGGTCATTTATCTTCAGTATTTTTCTTTGCTCCATTTGTTTTCTCTTTCCTTTTTTGAAATACAACTACTGTATGCTAACACTTTGAAATTGGCATGCATATCCCTTAGATTCTATTCATGTTTATTAGATCTTCTGTTTCTCTCTTCGGTTTGAATATTTTATATTACTCTAGCCTCTGGTTCATTGATTTTTGTCCTCTTCTTTTCCTCCCTTTTCTGCCTTTAGGCTTATCTAATGAATTTTTAAATTTCAGATTTTTTTCTAGTACTAAATTTTTTTTTCTATTTTATTATTTTTTTTTAGGAAGGGGGAGGGGCAGAGGGAGCAAGGGAGAGAGAATCTCAGGTAGGCTCCACACCTAGCGTGGAGCCCATCTCAGGGCTGGATCTTACAACCCTCAGATCATGACCTAAGCTGAAACCAAGAGTTGGATGCTAACTGACTGAGCCACCCAGGTGCCCTTGGGTTTTTTGTTTTTGTTTTTTCTATTTTTTAAACAGATTTCCTATATTTTCATTCATTACAAGTACATGCTCTTTGTTGAGCATAGTTATTGTACTAGTTTAAAATCCTTGTCTGATAATTCTAGGAACTGCTTTATATTGAGATTAACATCTGTTGATTGTCTTTTGCCTTTGAGAATAGGTCAAATTTTCTTAGCCTTTTTTTTTTTTTTTTAAGATTTTTTAAATTTTTTTGATGGAGAAAGAGTGCAAGAGGGAATACAAGCTGGGGGAGTGGGAGAGGGAGAAGCAGGCTCCCCGCTGAGCAAGGAGTCCCACGTGGGGCTCAATCTCAGGACCCCAGTATCATGACCAGAGTCAAAGGCAGTTGTCTAAGCAACTGAGCCACCCAGGCACCCCTTCTTAGCCTTTTTATGTGGATAAACTTTAAGTTATATCCCTGGCATTTGAATGTTATGTTGTATGGACTCTGTTTTCTTGCTGTGAAGCATGTAAGCAGACATTGAAGGTAGTTAGAGTCAGGGTGCGCACTGTCAGGCCAGTGGCAGTGGTGGCTCAGATCTTAGTTCAGGTGGTCTCAGGTCTGCCCTGCACGTATGTGACTCAGGAGTCAGCCAGAGACTTGTGCAGGATTTATACAAAACTCTGGCTTCTCGGCTTCTCATTTTTGCAGGGATTTTCTCTCAGTCCCTGGTAGCCTTTGTTGCTTTGGGCTCTGATTTCTTTTGCCAAACGGATGACAAATTTTTCTATTGGAGTTTTAACTTCCACATGCTGAGGCCACAGTGAGTGGTGGCTCATATCACGTTGAGGTTAGTTGTGGTCTGCCCCATGTGTAAATGCTTTAAGTATCTGCCCAGAGGCTTGGGCAGAGTTTTTTCACAGAAATTTGATGCTCACCTTTTCTGGCTCTGTTTTTTTCTAGGGTTTTCCCTCACTGTCTGGTGGCTCTGGTTTTCCCTGAGGTACTTTCCCAGGTTCTTCCAATCATGAAGAGTATGTTTTTTTTGTTTTTTTGTTTGTTTTGCTTTCTTTTGTTTTTAAGTAGGCTCCCTGCCCACCATGCTTAGCATGGAGCCTAACACGGGGCTTGAACTCACCATCCTGAGATCAAGCAAGACCTGAGCTGAGGTCAAGAGTTGGATGCTTAACTGACTGTGTCACCCAGGTGCCCTGAGGATGGATTTTTTTAAAATAGGAGTTGAGCACCACCGCCATGATTGTGGCTGTTCTCAGGACAGAGCTGAGGACTTTCATCTTACCCCATGCTGGTCACTTCTTCCAAGTTTAGACTTCCCTTCCAAACATATTGGCTTTTGTTCACTTGCCACAGCTCTCAGGTAGTTGTTTTTTTATATGTTGTCCAGAGTTTTAGTTGTTATTTATGGGGATTTTAATTCTTTAGAAACTTATTCTTTCATACCAGAAGTTGACCTCGTAATGATCTTATCCAGTTATCTTTATTTCAGTAAACTCTAAGAAGGAAGGTTGGTTTGAATGACTTTTTAGTTCACTTTGACTAGTACAGTTCCTTGAGTTTATTAATTTTTATTTTTTTCCATAGCCCAGCCATCCTATCCTTCTCCCCCTAACCCCCAGCAACCCCCAGTTTGTTTCCTGAAATTGAGAGTCTCTTATGGTTTGTCTCCCTCCGCAGTCCCATCTTGTTTCACAATTCCTTGAGTTTAAAATTATTTTTAAGGTAACCAGATGGCTTGTTTTTGGCTCCTATGCTTGAGTATTGAATTATTAACGGAAGTGAGTTGGAGTGTGCTAACCTAGGAATGGCTCCCATCTTTCTTGCCTTCCCTGTTATATTAGCTTCTTACTTCCCTTTAAACAAGAGTGCTGGGGAATCCCCAGTTGAATCTCTGTGACCTCATGCCAGAGGTAGCCCTCCCTATTCTTGGGTATGCTTTGCCTACCATGCAAGGATGTCCCATGGCTCTAAGAAATAGGAGTCTGAAGGAAAGGAGAACAGGTAAACGTGACACAGAGCCCCAGAGGGCAGCCAGTAGGATGACTCTTCTCTTCATAGCCTCTTCTACTTGCCCTTCATCTCTCATCCTTCCCTCTTATCCTTCCCCTGGTTTCCCCATCACTCTTCCCCCTCCTCTTCTTATTCTGCTGATTAATTTTATTAAAGTAATATTTAAAATCATGACAAAATTGTGCATTCATGTTTCCTTACCAGGAACACCTACTTTAATTTTTAAATTGTTTAATTTGAAATCTAGGTATTGTATATTACTAGGTGGCTGTTCTTTGTAGTACCTTGTCTTCCTCAGTTTTTGGGGTAGCTGAAAATAGTGTCATAAAACAGTAAAAAGTGAGGGAAAAAAAATCTATGAAGCCTCCCAGTTATTTGGAATGGAAATACCTGGAGATGCTAAGAGTATAAGCAAAATAATTTTATCTCTTAATTCCTATTGGTTCTTTATTTAAAGTCCTCATTTAGCATAATTTTTTTGGTAGTTATATGGATGTTTCAAAGAGTAGTATGGAAGAAGGTGTTGATGCGGAGAAAGCTTGGGTAATAGAATTTCAAATATTTTACTCTAAGACTAGGTCAGCCTCTAGAATGTGCAGTCTGGGAGACTGAACACAAGTAGATTACAAGTAGATTAAGGAATCTATACTTTTCATGCTCAGCTGGGCATGTTTATTTGTAAAAGAGGTTAAGCCCTAATTCAGTAAAA